>JAJPUD010000060.1:1000144-1079448 GCA_023553655.1 Myrmecobius fasciatus
AATGGTCAAAAGATATGAACAGACAATTTTCAGTCGAAGAAATTGAAACTATTTCCGGTCACATGAAAAGGTGCTCCAAGTCACTATTGATCAGAGAAATGCAAATTAAGACAACTCTGAGATACCACTATACACCTGTCAGATTGGCTAAAATGACAGGAAATGATAATGATAACTGTTGGAGGGGATGTGGGAAAACTGGGACACTGATACATTGTTGGTGGAACTGTGAACGGATCCAACCATTCTGGAGAGCAATTTGGAACTATGCTCAAAAAGTTATCAAACTGTGCATACCCTTTGACCCAGCAGTGTTTCTACTGGGCCTATATCCCTAAGAGATTTTAAAGGAGGGTAAGGGACCCACATGTGCAAAAATGTTTGTGGCAGCCCTTTTTGTAGAGGCAAGAAACTGGAAATTGAAAGGATGCCCATCAGTTGGAGAATGGCTGAATAAATTATGGTATATGGATGTTATGGAATATTATTGTTCTGTAAGAAATGACCAACAGGAGGATTTCAGAGAGGACTGGAGAGACTTGCATGAACTGATGCTGAGCGAAATGAGCAGAACCAGGAGAACATTATACACAGCAACAAGACTATACGATGATCAGTTTTGATGGACATGGTTCTCTTCAACAATGATGTGATTCAAACCAGTTGTTCAGCGATGAAGATAGTCATATACATCCAGAGAGAGGCCTGTGGGAACTGAGTGTGAACCACAACACAGCATTTTAACGCTTTCTGTGAATATTTCCATGTATTTTGTTTTCCTTCTTAGGTTGCTTTTTTCTTCTTGTCTTTCTAGATCTGATGTTTCTTGTGCAGTAAGATAACTGTATAGATATGTATACATGTATTGTATTTGTTATATAATTTATCATATTTAGCATGTATTAGATTATCTGTCATCTAGGGGTAGGGGTTGGGGGAAAGGAGGGGAAAAGCTTGGGAAAAAAAGTTTTTGCAAAGGTCAATGTTGAAAAATCACTCATATGTTTTGTAAATAAAAAGCTTTATATATTAAAAAAAAGAATTCAAGCCACTCTTCAATAGATAAGTGGTCAAGGGATATGAACAGACAATTTTCAGATGATGAAATTAAAACTATTTCTAGTCATATGAAAAGATGCTCCAAATCACTATTGATCAGAGAAATGCAAATTAAGACAACTCTGAGGTACCACTACACACCTGTCAGATTGGCTAAAATGACAGGAAAAGACAACGATGAATGTTGGAGGGGATGTGGGAAAACTGGGACACTAATACATTGTTGGTAGAGTTGTGAACGGATCCAACCATTCTGGAGAGCAATTTGGAGCTATGCTCAAAAAGTTATCAATCTGCGCATACCCTTTGACCCAGCAGTGTTTCTATTGGGCTTATATCCCAAAGAGATCTTAGAGGAGGGAAAGGAACCCACATGTGCAAGAATGTTTGTGGCAGCCCTTTTTGTAGTGGCTAGAAACTGGAAACTGAAGGGATGCCCATCAATTGGAGAGTGGCTGAATAAATTATGGTATATGAATGTTATGGAATATTATTGCTCTGTAAGAAACGGCCAGCAGGATGATTTCAGAGAGGCCTGGAGAGACTTACATGAACTGATGCTGAGTGAAATGAACAGAACCAGGAGATCATTATACACGGCAACAACAGTACTATATGACGATCAATTCTGATAGACATGGCTCTCTGCAACAAAGAATTATTTCAAACCAGTTCTAATTGTTCAGTGAAGAAAACCATATGCACCCAGAGAGAGGGATATGAAATATGGACCACGACATAACATTTTCATGCTCTCTATTGATGTTTGCTTGCATTGTGTTGCCTTTCTCTGATTTTCTTTTTTTTTTTTTTGTAGATCGGATTTTTCTTGCACAACTTGTCAAGTATTTTAACATTATTAACATGTAGTGGACTTCCTGCCATCTAGGGGAGGGGAGGGGACTGGGGGTAAAATTTGTAATGGAAAGCTTTGTAAAGATCAATGCTGGGGAACTACCCATACATATGTTATACAAATAAAAAGCTTTAATAAAAAAAAGAAAAAAAAGAAAAATGGTTAATTCCTCACTGGAGTCTTTCAAGCATAGACAAGATGGCTACTTGTCAGGGATTTTATAAGGGAGATTTTTCTTCTAGGTTGGAGTTGGACTAGATGCCTTTCGAACATACCTTTCATGGTATGGACTAGATGCTTTGGTTCCAGGCCCTTTCCTTTCTTCCTCAATGAGTTCAATGATGGCTTAATTTCTCTCTTCAGTTTCTATTCCCACATTATGAAACTTCACACAAGCTAAGTTTTTAGTTCCTCAAACTATTCAAATCCTGTGATCTGCTTCTCCATTTCACTTCAGTTGTACATGGATAATTATGCCCTTCATCTTGTCATCACCCTCTGGTGTACTATTTCTATGTTCATAAAACTTGAAATGTCTTTATCCAATATCTTTCTATCATCCCATGATTCCTTCTGCTTTATGACCCTCCCAATCCAATTCTTTATGTTTCTCTGATAAATCTACCTTTCTTTAGTCCCTTCCTAGGCCATCACCTTGACTTCAATCTCCTTCCTTCCTTATCTTAGTGAATCAATTCACACTACCTTCTACCTTTGAATACCACTGAATCCAGAAACCTCTTGTCCTATTGCCAATCATGTCTTATCAAACTCCATTCTTGAATTACTTCCATCATCTGCCTCCTTTTCTCCTATTTATGTGCTACCAAATGAAGTTGGAGAAAACTACAAAATCATGATGATTGTGTCTAGTACAAATTTGTTGCATAGTCTCAACTGGGCTCTCATTGCAGTTAGTCAGGGTTTTTTTTTTAACTCTCTAATCATTAAACTCTCCCACTCACCACAATAAACATTCCATCTTTTTATTTCTTTTTAAATCTTCCATGGTACCTTTCCCCTCACCCTCTCAGCTGAGGGAAGCTAAGTGTGCAATGGATAAAGTACTTGACCTAGAATTAGAAAGACCAGCATTAAAAACTAATCTCAAATATGTTCTAGCTATGTGATCCTGGGCAAGTCACTTAAAAACTTCTGTCTCAGATTAATCATTTATAAAATGGGATAATAATAGTACCTACTACTACCAGGTCTGTTAAAAGGAAGAGAAAAATCAAATGTTCAATCATGTTCTGCAAAATGGTTGAGACAAAAGAAAATGAAAGTATTGCTCTAAGAATGATAATGTGAAAGAAGTAATGAATGGAACCTCCATTTTCTCATCTGTAAAATGGGCATAATTATGACAGTTAAGAAGCAGGATGAGAAACTGACCCCAGAGTCAGGAAGATTTAGGTTTAAATGCACTTTTGACATACGCTTGGCTGTGTTATTTAGCCAGGGAACTCCTTAAAACCACTGGCTATAGAACAGTTATTGATCAGCACCAGTGAAAGGGATTTCCTCACTGGAAATTCCCTACAGTAACAGAACCTGATAATGCTGCTCTATTATATTTCCATAGCATTTTACAGTTTATAAAATCAATGTACATGTGTCAACATGATAAAAATAGAAGCAAACAACTATAAAATAATGCCTCAAATCAAATTTTTTTTTGAGACAAATCAAATTTTTGAAATGAGAGAGCCAACAAAAGGTCAAAGTGAAACATTTTTATGACTCAAGAAATTTAGTATGGTGGCAGGAAAAGTTTGTGATACTGAAGTGGAAGCCCATTTGAAGCTCACACATGTGGTGGCAACCACAGTAGCAACAGCAGCAGATGTCAGCCTAGAGAGAGTAAGGGGATCAGACGGCTAATCAGAAAGATTAGAGGAGACCTTTGCTAGAATTTGGATATAGTTGACAACAATTAGCAGTTCTGTTGCCCATAAGCAGACTTGAGTCACAGTTCCAGGACAGAGGGGAATGGTGGGGGTTGATCACAAGGAAGCAGGGGCCCTAGGGCCTGGGTTCCAAGGGAAAGAAAGCACTGGCAAGTTGTGGCTGCAGAGGAGCAGGACCCTTCCTGGGTAAAGACCAGAGTGAAGACCAGAAAAAAAGAAAAAGTTCTCATATGTACAAAAATATTTATAGCAGCACTTTTTCTGGCGGCAAAGAATTAAAATTTGAAAGGTGGTCCATCAGTTGGAGAATGGCTGCATGAGTTGAGGTGTGTGATAGTGATGGAATACTAATATGCATCAGAACTGATGAAGTGGGGGATTCAGAAAAGCATGGCAAGTCCTATATAATTTGATGCAAAGAGAAATGAGAAGAACTGGAAGATCATTGTGCACAGTAACAGCAATATTGTAATGATGATCAACTGGGAAAAACTTGCCTACTCTGATATATACAATGACCCAAGACAATTCTAAAGGACTCATAATGAAGAAATGCTATCTGCCTCCAGAGAGAGAACCAATGAATTCTGAGTACAAATTGAAGTATAATTTTCTCATTTTCTTTATTTTTCTTGAAATATGGCTAATAGGGAAATATGTTTTGTGTGACTTTATATGTATAATTGATATCATATTGCTTGCCTTCTCAGTGGGTAGCAGAGAGGTGGGAGGAAGGGTAAGAATTTAGAACTCAAAATTAAAGAAAAAATGCTATAATGAATTTTTAAAATACATGTGCATACCAACACACATAAAATATGCAAACATATATAAATGTATATATAAATATATATGTAAACATTGCATCAAGAGACCATGTGAGGTAAATAGTATGACTATCTCTGTATCAGCTCTAGATTATATATGGTAAAACTGTAGATTAAAGGGAGGAAGCACCTTGTCCAGGGTCCCATAGCTGCAGAGATGGGGCTTGAACTCAGGTCTTTTGACCCTCATTCCATCATGCTATCTCCCCCATACAAACCTTGTTGACCTTGATGGAAATGATCCAAGGACCCAGGAATGTGCTTTGTGGAACCTGCCCAGCTGTGAAGTAGTCACCACACTCCTATTATTACTTGTGTCCAGATGCCAAACCCATCATGGCTTTGCTGTCTCATTTCTCCAGGCAGAGACAAAGGCAGTACCTGTCAATTGACTCCACTTTCCCCCAGAGATGTCAGGCAGAGCTCTGGCTTTGTGACTGAAGGATGAGGTGTCCCCAGCCTCCTTTTAGCTCCACACACTCTGGTTCAGATTCAATCTCGCTCTCTTAACAGGATAGAGGCTTTTTTTTTTCAATTAAGTCATAAATCTACAAGTGCAGGGCTGCCTCCCTCAGAACCACAGGCTGACAACAGCTCCTCCTGCTGTCCCTGGAACTAGAGCCTTCAAGGCAGACTCTAGATAGTACCTGGGCTATGTCTGGGCTGTGGGCACTGCTAGCGTAGGGGGGTCCAGAGCATGGTTGCAATCAACAAACACAGGCAGAAGGAAGCCGTCAAATTTCCTCTCTCCACAGATGAACTTGCTTTCTTTCTTTCTTTTCTTTATTAAAGCTTTTTGTTTGCAAAACATATGTATGGGTAATTCTTCAACACTGACCCTTACAAAGCTTTCTGTTACAAATTTCCCCCCCCCAGTCCCCACCCCTCCCCTAGATGGCAGGAAATCCACTACATGTTAATTATGTTAGAATACTTGACAAATCGGATATATGTATACTTATTTCCACACTTATTGTTGTGCAAGAAAAATTGTATCTACAAGAAAAAAATCAGAGAAAGAAAACACAATGCAAGCAAACATCAAGAGAGAGTATGAGAATGTTATGTTGTGGTCCACATTTCATATCCCTCTCTCTGGGTGTATAAGGCTTTCTTCATCACTGAACAATTGGAAGTGGTTTGAAACATTTCATTGTTGAAGAGAGCCATGTCCATCAGAATTAATCATCATGTAATAATATTGTTGTTGCCGTGTATAACGATCTCTTGGTTTGCTCATTTCACTCAGCATCAGTTCATGCAAGTCTCTCCAGGCCTCTCTGAAATCGTCCTGCTGGTCGTTTCTCACCGAACAATAATATTCCATAATATTCATATACCATAGTTTATTCAGCCATTCTCCAATTGATGGGCATCCATTCAGTTTCCAGTTTCTTGCCATTACAAAAGGGGCTGCCACAAACATTCTTGCACATGTGGATCCCTTTCCCTCCTTTAAGATCTCTTTGGGATATAAGCCCAGTAGAAACACTGCTGGGTCAAAGGGTATGCACAGTTTGATAACTTTTTGAGCATAGCTCCAAATTGCTCTCCAGAATGGTTGGATCCATTCACATGAACTTGCTTTCTTACTGAGGTTCAAGTCAACAAGCATTTACTAAATAAGCACCTACTATGTGCCAGGCATTGTGTTACATGGTAAGGATACAAAATAAAGCAAAAACAGTCCCTAGTCTCAAGAAGTTTACAACCTAAAGGGAGAGGGACTGTCTGTGGCCTCAGACCAATATTCCCTTCTCTGGACTTCAGTTTCCTCATCTGTAAAATGAGGGGATTATATGAAAGGATCTCTCACTTGGCTCTTAGGCATTCTTCCTCTTAAAGCCCCTCCAGGAAAACATGCTTTCAATCCCCCTGCTTTTGTCTCTTACTGCTTTCTATATTTTCAGAGCCCTGAACCAACTCAGGTCCACACACTCAGAAATTAGCAGCCCAGGATCCCAAATTACTTTTGTTCTTTTCCTGCCAGTGACAAATGGTTTCTTAGGGCCAGGACCCATCACTCACTTCCTCCTTTCCCTTCTCCCCCATCCCCAAATACCCTAGATCAAAAGGATATATTTTCTATGGTTTATTCATATAGAAAAAAGAGAATATACAGCTTCAGAAACAAAATGCCAGGGAGCAGTTCATAGGCTCCTAGGTCTAAGAGCTGGAAGGGACCCCAGAAGGTACTTAGTGGAACCCCACCATTTTACAGATGAGGAAACAGGTTCAGTCAACAGAAGAGAGACAGGATGACAATAGAGACAAGGATTTAGAGTCTGAGGTACTGGACTCAAAATTTTGGTTTTGCCACACCCTGCTTATGCAATCTTGGATAAGTTCTTTTCCAAATCTGGGTCTATAGTCAGTAAACATTTATTAAGCACCTTCTCTGTCCCAGGCATTGTGTTAAGTGCTAAAGATAGAAAGAAAGACATAAAACAGTCCCTGCTGTCAAAGAGATTACAATCTAATGGGAGAAGACAACACATCAAAAGAAACTGAAAAGCCAGGATCAGAAGGTGGGGAGGGTCCTATACCCAGGGTGAGAAATGATCTGAGGAAGTGTGAGTTACAGGGTTGATTTTACTTTGCTGAATGATGAGCTTCTGGAGATTGTGAAATCCAGGTGGTCAGCCAGATGGGAAATGAGGTGAATTCTCTGCTTGCCCTCCTAAAATGATAGAATATTAGGGAGGAGCTCTCCAAGGTCCTACCTATACTCTCTCCAATTGGAGGAAATTGTCCTTTATTCTTGAAGAGGACCATGGCATTAGGGAGGTGATTCCATGACATGCAAGTGAATTGGATTTAAGAGAAGGAGAACTGTGCAAGGTCACCTGCTTGGGACAGACCAACAGGAATAGGAAGGGAATAATCCTTTCAGTGAAATTTTGGGGATAGATCTGAGTGCACTTGAACTTCATGAGATCACAGAAACTCAAAGTTAGAAGGAAAGAAAGAGATTATCTTTTGGTCTAATATGTATCTGAACAAGAATCCTCTGTACAACATACCAGCAATTGGTCACCTAGATCCAGTATCTTAAAACTGTGGTTTGCAACCCTATATGGGATTTCATAACTAAGTGTGGGGACTGAGAAATTATAATTATCAGTATGTTTTTTGTATACCTATTTTATTTTTCTATATACTCAGCATCGGTCACATAAAAAAGTTTTTTAGTAAAAAGGGATGATGAGTGGAAAAAGTTTAAATAGTCCTGACCCAGCCAATCTTTAAAGACCCTCAAAGTGGGGGTGGAGTGGACTGATGAGCCAAGCTTCTCATCCTTCCTTGGCTGTCTTCTCCTTTAGAATTTTAGATCAAGGGATTTTGCCCATTCTTTCTTGAAATCTTTTGAAACACATTCCTTAAAAATCTAAGATTCAAGACTAGTCTGAAGGACTTATGACAAAAAACATGCTATTCATACTCTAAGAAAGATCTGTTTTGTGTCTGAACACAGACTGAAGCATACTTTTTTACTTTATTTTTCTTGAGGGTTTTTTGGGGGGAATCTCTGTTTTCTTTCACAACATAACATTTATGGAAGTGTTTTGCATAACTTCACATGTGCTTTCTCAATGGGGAAGGGAGGAAGGGAGAGAATCTGGAACTCAAAGTCTTTTTTTTTATTAAAGCTTTTTATTTGTATAACATATGTATAGGTAGTTCCCCAGCATTGATCTTTACAAAGCTTTCCATTGCAAATTTTACCCCCAGTCCCCCTCCCCTCCCCTAGATGGCAGGAAGTCCACTACATGTTAATAATGTTGAAATACTTGACAAGTTGTGCAAGAAAAATCCTATCTACAAGAAAAAAAAAAGAAAATCAGAGAAAGGAAACACAATGCAAGCAAACCTCAATAGAGATCATGAAAATGTTATGTTGGGGTCCATATTTCATATCCCTCTCTCTGGGTGTATATGGTCTTCTTCAGTGAACAACTGGAACTGGTTTGAGACAATTCTTTGTTACAGAGAGCCATGTCCATCAGAATTGATCATCATGTAATAATATTGTTGTTGCTGTGTATAATGATCTCCTGGTTCTGCTCGTTTCACTCAGCATCAGTTCATGCAAGTCTCTCCAGGCCTCTCTGAAATCGTCCTGCTGGTCGTTTCTTACAGAGTAATAATAGTCCATGACATTCATATACCATAATTTATTCAGCCACTCTCCAATTGATGGGCATCCATTCAGTTTCCAGTTTCTAGCCACTACAAAAAGGGCTGCCACAAACATTCTTGCACATGTGGGGCCCTTTCCCTCCTCTAAGATCTCTTTGGGATATAGGCCCAATAGAAACACTGCTGGGTCAAAGGGTATGCACAGTTTGATAACTTTTTGAGCATAGCTCCAAATTGCTCTCCAGAATGATTGGATCCGTTCACAGTTCCACCAACAATGTATCAGTGTCCCATTTTTCCCACATCCCCTCCAACATTCATCGTTATCTTTTCCTGTTATTTTAGCCAATCTGACAGGTGTGTAGTGGTACCTCAGAGTTGTCTTAATTTGCATTTCTCTGATCAATAGTGATTTGGAGCAACTTTTCATATGACTAGAGATGGTTTTAATTTCATCATCTGAAAATTGTCTGTTCATATCCCTTGACCACTTATCTATTGAAGAGTGGCTTGAATTCTTATATATATGAGACAATTCTCTATATATTTTAGAAATGAGGCCTTTATCAGAACCATTAAATGTAAAGATGATTTCCCAATTTGATGCTTCCCTCCTAATCTTGTCTGCATTATTTTTATTTGTACAGAAACTTTTTAACTTAATATAATCAAAATTATCTATCTGGTGTTCAATTAGGAGTGGAACTCAAAGTCTTAAAAACAAATGTTAATTGTTTTACATGTAACTGAGAAAATAAAATATTAAATAAACAAAAAAATCTAAGATGCATGCCAGATTATGTCAAACTAGCTTTCTTATCCTTACGTATTATAAATTCTAAAAGAGAGTGATCAGTCCTTCTCCCTACCTCCTACACCACCGAATCCCCACCCAGCATCCTATCATAATAATCTAGCAACCAGTTCTTCCTTGAGTGAAGGGGTTATTACATTTATGTTTATATATCCTGCATGCCTAATACAATGATGGCATATAATTGGGCATGTAATATGTATCTGCTTCATGATTGATTCCATAAGGTAAGAATCTCATCAAGAGCAAATATTTCTTTCATTGGTTTCTTGGTCTTGAGGGATGAAATTCTCATCAAGGCAAGTCAAGAAATTATTAGCTGCTCTGCTTCAGAAGAGAGAGAATGGATGGCCTTTGGTGCTAGGGTTATGATCTATTGTCTCTTTCGGTCCAATATATTCCAATCTTTTTTCTACTTTGGTAAATCTTCACCTAAAAGCTCTTTACCATATTTCTCCCCTTTAACTCCTGGATCTTCTTAACATATGCTGCTATTTCACCCCTAATAGTCTATTTTTTAAATAAATTATAACCATCACTATATTCCAGTCATGAATGGCCCCATCAGGGCCAACTATGAGGTCCAGTTTGCCTCCACTTTGAATTAGGTTTTCTAGTTCCCCTTGCTAATTTACCCTATTTTGTTCATGTTTTCATAGTCACATGAGTCTACAGATTTTATTACTGAATCCCCTTTTTGCATTATTGTATATGTCTATTATTTTTGTTATATGATATTTGTCACTTCCTAAGATAGTAAGCCTTGGTAGATACATATGTAAGTTTTCTCATTTTTCCTTTTTCAAATTAAAACCTTCTTGATCAGATTTGCAAGACGCCAGACAATCATATTCATCCCCCTTAGGCTACTGATTCAGGAACCAATTACTGCCTTTTTAAAGGGTCAGTTGGTTGAGAACACCAACAAGGATTGAAACCAATTAAACTATTTAACACAAAACTATGTATTAAACACAAATACATTTCTCATAAACCCAATTAGGCTGCCCTCTAAAAGACACAGCTCAACCAAAATAGTTCTGCCAATTCAATTCAATGTTCATTAAGTGCTTGCTATGTGCAGAGTTTTTGAGCTCAAAGATGAAAAACAAAGTCTTTGACCTTAAGGAGCAAATAGTCTAGTACAGGAGATTAGTGTGAATAATGAATCCCCTTGAAGTGGTAGCATCAATAGAATTTGCACTGCACATTTCCTTTGTGTTGGAACCAATGTCCATATTTTACATAATTACAACTTCAAGAAGTGTGAATTTAAATACAGAATACTTTAGTAGATTCACAATTCACAATAAATCAGGACCTAAGGGCATCCAAAAAGGTGTGACATAAGGTAGAAATAAGGTAATGGGGTCAAAGAGAGATCCATAGAGTTATGAGAAATTTGAGGAAGAGGTTTTCTATTTCAACTGCAAGGATAAAACTTCAGGGAAAAAGTGATTCCTGAGCTGACACTTAAAGAAAAGAAGGAGGACTTCAGCAGTTAAAAATGGGGAGAAATTATTCAAACAATGAGGGATCAATCATGTCAATAAAGAAGCAAAGATAGGTTTGGCTGGAATAGCATCTATAAAAGGGGAAAGGGTGAGATAAGACTGGAAAAGTAGATTGAATACAGAATGAATGCTAAAGTCAAGGGTTTGTATTTTATTCAATTAGCAATGGGGAGTCATTTAAGGTTTTTAAGAAGGACAGTAATAACATAGTATTTTCACTCTTTTTGTTATTGTTTACTTGCATTTTATTTTCTTTCTCATTTTCTCCTGTTTCATTTGATTTTTCTTGTGCAGCAAGATAATTGTATAAATATGTATGCGTATATTGGATTTAACATATATTTCTACCATGTTTAACATATTGGATTACTTGACACCTAGGGGAGGAGGTGGAGAAAGGGGGAAATTAGAACACAAGGCTTTGCAAGGGTTAATGCTGAAAAATTATTCATGTATATGTTTTGAAAATAAAAAGCTTAAAAAAATAAAAAAGGACAGTAGTGTAAATCTGGAGACCCATTGATTACTCAGGCACCCTGTGCAAGATAGATTTGAGAGGAGGGAGCTGTGACAGAAAGAGCAGGTAGAAACCTACTGAAATAATTAAGGAGAGAAGAATTGAAATTTGGTACTAGGATAGTGGCAACAGGAGTGAAGGAAGGAATTATTGCTCTTGGCATTTGATTGGCTTGCCAGAGAGGAGGGGTTGGTTGCCCATGTTCTGCCAAATGAAAATTCTGTACCATTGAGTGATGCTGCAACTGATGGAGAGGTCCCACAGAAAATACAGCTAGAAGGAAGAGGAGTTCAGCAGACTGTGGAGTCATGAATTATTGAAGAGTGACTGGCTCCTGCAGGAAGCCTGAAGGGACTCACTACCAAAGGGGGAAGCATCCAGAAGCTGCAGCAGCCCAAGTCTAGAGCCTGAAGCATTTAGCTCCATGCTGAAAGAGCCTACTTTGCCCAAGGCTTTTAAGGCTAGAAGGAGCCTTTTCCAGGGCCTTCAAGGTTTGAATCCAGGACTGCTTCTAAATGGCCATTCTCCAGTCCGTGCTGGGTCCTCATTATTTTTTTAAAAGTGCTCAATTCTATAAATAGCAAAGTATAAAAATGGGAAGCTGCTCTTTTCTGAAAAATACCCCCCTTATTCATCCTGCCAGGAATAATGGGAGCCGTGAAATGAAGATCATGTATTATTCAGGTATTCTAATATAACACAATCTTTTTTTAGACAACTGTAGGAAAGAGACAGGTGGGGTTTTAAACTTTTAATTCTGTCTTTAAAGAATGCTTTTTCAAAATCTAATTTTAGAATGTACTTAGACTCACAGAGCTTGGAAAGAGTCTTCACGTATCTTTCAGCCTCACCACCACAATGTTCAGGAAAGGAAACTGAGGCTCAAAAAGAGGAAACTGACTAAGGTCATGCTGCTAGTCAATACAGAATTCAGGCTTCTTGAATCCCAAGTCCAGAGTCTCTCTCCCCCACCTCCCCCCCCCCCTGCCACCTTCGTCTTTCTCCTGAGCTCAATCTACCTGCCTGCTGGACAGCTCCAATCTGCTGGACAGCTCCTTCTGGCTCAATAATGCAGTATTTATTAATCTCCTCCTATATGCGAGGCACTTTGCTAGGTGCTGAAGATAAAATAATGAAAATGAAACGAGTCTGCTCTCAATAAGCTTACAGTCTATCTGGGATCCCTCATATTCGATATGTGCAAACAGAAATTTCCTCTTAAATTCATGCCTTCTAATCTTCTAACATTTTCAGTCAAGAACACCCTGTTCTTTTAGCTACCCAGGTTTATAACCTAGAACTCATTTCATAGCTCCCATATTCAACTAGATGACAAGTTTTGTCAGTTCTCTCTCTGCAGTATCTCTCACATTCTTCCTATTTCTCTCTCCACCACAATCATCCCAGTTCTGGCTCTCATCATGTCTTAATTGGACAACTACAACAACAGCTCCCTAATTGGCATTCCTGCATCCAGTCTCTTCCAGCTCTAATCCATCATCCACATAGCTGCCAAAATCTTATTACTAAAGTAGAGGTCTGATCATGTCATTCACCTGTTAAAAAAGATCCAGTGTCTCATTATCTTTAGATTAAAATACAAACTCCTCTCCTGTTTGGCATTTAAAACCCAGCAAAATCTGGTTCTAATATATCTTTTTTCAGGCTGATTGATTATACATTGTTCCCCATTATATATTCCATGATCCTGATAAACTGGCCTACTCTTACACATAAATGGTATTCAATTGCTAGCCTCTATGTTACATAGGTAATATCCTCCATGAACAAAATGCTACCTTAAGTCTGCTTCTTGAAGCCATTAGCACTCTTAAAGGCTCAACTCAAATGTCAGCTTCCTCAAGCCACCTCGTCTGTTTAACCCAGTTGTTATTGCCTCCCACAAAAATAAAACAAAAAAAAATCCTAGTACATTTTGAATATAACTTATATCTATCCCTCCTAATTTTTTTTTTCTGAGACAATTGAGGTTAAGTGACTTGCCCAGGGTCACACAGCTAGGGAATGCTAAGTGTCTGAGATCAGATTTGAACTCAGGTCCTCCTGATTTCAGGGTTGGTGCTCTATTCACTGTGCCACCTAGCTGCCCCAACTTATATCTATCTTAAGAAGCATTGAGGTAGCACAATACATGGAGCCCTAGGGTTTGAGTCAGGAAGACCTGAGTGAAAAATCAACCTCAGACACTAGCTGTATAATTCTGGGCAAGTCATTAACCTCTGCCTCAATTTCCCCAATTGTTAAATGGAAATAATAATACTTTTATCTCCCAGGATTGATGTGAGGATTAAGTGAGATTAAGTGAGGATTAAGTAAGATGCTTAGTACAGAGTCTGACGCATAATAGGAGCTTAATAAATGCTTGTTCCCTTTTCATTGCTATACCCCATCTATAGATATGTTGTATTCCCACAGTAAAATACATGCTCCCTGAGGGACAGAACTGTCTTACTTTTGAATTTGTCTTTTCATCACTTAGAACTGTGCCTTGCATATAGTAGGCATATAATAAATCTGTGTTAATGGAATGAATGAATTCCCTTCTGATATCTTATCCAGTGTCAATGACAAAGCAATTTCCTATGAAAATTATTCCAATACAAAGGTATCCTATTCTTGTGCTAGTTCTGTTCAGCATCTTCCTAGGATCAGCATCAGGGCAGACAAACTAAAATTATTTCTTCCTTGACCTCTTTGGGACTCAGTGAGCTCATCTTTAAAATTAGGAATTTGGACTTGATGACCTTTTCAGTCCTAAATCTGATTTATCCATTATGCACTTATAATACACAATGCCTGACATTCTATCACTGCAGTTTTGTCCCTTTGTGTTAAATATTGGTTTCACCTATCTGCTCCATTAAAATACAAACTAAAAAGGGTTTTTTTTTCCCAAGACACTTTTTTCTTTTTCCTTAGGAGTAAGGTCCTTTATATGTCTCCTACCAGAAGGACTGATTGTATGAAAGGATGGGTTAAATTAATCTGGTCTTTTTGGCAAGGGATACCTTGTTTGCTTCTTGGAGGCAAAGTTAGAATCTTAGAATCATAAATTTAGAGCTATATGAAATTTTAGAAGTCATAGCCACTCTCATTTTACAGATGAGAAAGCTGAGGTATAAAGCCACTAAATGATTTATTAAGGATTCTAAAGCAAGTGTCTATTTCAGCATTTCAGCCCAGAACTTCCTGAAAAGGCCAGTGCTCTGGAGGTGGAACAATTCTCTAATCTATCAGGGCATGAGGAGGCGTCTCTCAAACTCCTTGAGGTTAGGGACTTTTTTGGTTTGTATTTATGTTTTTGGCACTTAGCACAATGCCTGGCACTTAACAAACACTTAACAAATGCTTATTGACTTGACTACTCATGTTCCTTGGTCAATTCTCAGCCAAGATGCCCATCTTGGAAAATCCCAAATCAGCCTGGGCAAAGGAAAGGAGATTTTCTGGGCAGGGGAAGATATGATAGCATTTGGTGAGCTTAGAATTAAAGAATTAAGAGATTAGAAGGTTCCATCTCCCTAATTTTACAGTTAAGGAAACTGAGGCAGAAGTTAAGTGATTTACCCAAAATAACATAGCTATTTCATTAATAGAAGCACCAGAATTTGAATTCAAGGCTTCTGATTTCAAATCTGGTATTCCCATTGTACCCTGAAGGATCCCCAAACTCTACTTTAGAAAGTTTCAGGGAACAAAAGGCTGAAGAGAATAGCTCAGTATAACTAACTCCAGTTTTGGCCACACCTAACATGAGACTAAAGGAACTTGGAATCTGAGCAATTTGTTCCTTTTTTCCAAGTCTCTGCCCATTATGGGGTTAGAACAAGACAGAAGGGCCACCTAGCCCAATCACAAAGGGATTTGGTAGCAGAGTTAGGATTTGGACCCAAAGTCTTCTGCTTAGTCTAAGGTTTGACAATGCAAGCTGGAGATCAGGCTGCAATCTAATTCATCTTTGAGGACACTAACTCCTTTCTTCTTTTTTTATTAAAGCTTTTTATTTACAAAACATATAGAGGGATAATTTTTCAACACTGACCCTTGCAAAACCTTCTGTTCCAAATTTTCCCCTCCTTCCCCCCCACCCCACCCCTAGATAACAGATAGTCCAATACATGTTAAATATGTTAAAAATATATATTAAATCCAATATATGCATACATATTTATACAGTTATCTTGCTGCACAAGAAAAATAGGATCAAGAAGGAAAGAAAAAAACCTGAGAAAGAAAACAAAATGCAAACAAACAACAACAGAGAGCATGAAAATGCTACATTGTGGTCCACACTCAGATCCCACAGGCCTCTCTCTGGATGTATACGGCTTTCTTCTTCACTAAACAATTGGAACTGGTTTGAATCATCTCATTGTTGAAGAGAGCCATGTCCATCAGAATTGATCATCATATAGTCTTCTTGTTACCTTGTGCAATGATCTGGTTCTGCTCATTTCACTCATGCAAGTCTCTCCAGGCCTCGCTGAAATCGTCCTGCTGGTCATTTCTTACAGAACAATAATATTCCATAACATTTATATACCATAATTTATTCAGCCATTCTCCAATTGATGGGCATCCATTCAGCTTCCAGTTTCTTGCCACTACAAAAAGGGCTGCCACAAACATTTTTGCACATGTGGGTCCCTTTCCCTCCTCTAAGATCTCTTTGGGATATAGGCCCAATAGAAACACTGCTGGGTCAAAGGGTATGCACAGTTTGATAATTTTTTGAGCATAGCTCCAAATTGCTCTCCAGAATGGTTGGATCTGTTCACAGTTCCACCAACAATGTATCAGTGTCCCAGCTTTCCCACATCCCCTCCAACATTCGTCATTATCTTTTCCTGTCATTTTAGCCAATCTGACAGGTGTGTAGTGGTACCTCAGAGGTGTCTTAATTTGTATTTCTCTGATCAATAGTGATTTGGAGCACCTTTTCATATGACTAGAAATAGTTTCAATTTCTTCATCTGAAAATTGTTCATATCCTTTGACCATTTATCAATTGGAGAATGGCTTGATTTCTTATAAATATGTAACTCCTCTCTTCTTAACCAAGTCAGGATTAGGAGCAGCAGATGATCTCTAAGCCCAAGAAGCCATGTGTGTTTAGAGTCCAAAACAGTATAGGAAGCTAGGGGAAGAAGAGGATCTCAAAATTAGTACAGAAGGTACAAAAAGAAGAGAAAGGTGAAAGTCCTCTGAAATAGATATTAGAGAAAGAGATGGTGACCTAAGAAGATGATTGAAACCAGAGAAACCCAAGACCCAGCAGAGGATTATGGAAACATAACCTGCACTTGGAATCAGAAGATGAGATATGTAACCTAGCCCTGGCTCTGTTTTGCTCATTCTGACTCACCATTTCTTTATCTGTAAAAATAAGGAGGTTGGACTTGCACCTGATTGTGTGCTTTCAATAACAGAAACATTCTATGATTCCATGCAGGGGTAAAGAGTGGCAGAGTAAGTAATGATAGACAATAATAATTATTATGATTGTTACTAAGTCAATAATAATAATTAGCATCTATATAGTGCTTTAAGGTTTGCAAAGAGCTTTGTAAAAAGTATCTCATTTTATCCTCACAACCACCCCAGGAAATAGGTGCTATTATTATTATTCCCATTTTACAAGTGATTAAATTGAAGTAGACCGAAGTTCAGTGACTTATACAGGATCACCTATCTCGTTAGTATCTGAAGTCAGACTTAATGTCAGGTCTTCCTGACTTCAGATCTAATTCTCTATTCACTGTGCTATTTCTTTACCTCTAAAATTATGCAAACTCTATGCCAGCAGTTCTCCAAGGGGGCAGGAAAAAAGTGCTGAAATCAATGTCTTAATTAGTTTACATTTATTAAGCACCTACGATCTGCCAGGCACTGTGCTAGGTGCTGGGAATAAAGACAAAAATGAAATTTGAGGCTTTAGCTTCAAAGATCTCACATGTGACAGAGGGAGACAATATGTACCTCTCCAGACATATGGAAGATAGATACAGGATAAATGTTAAGGTTAAAAAAATTTTGAGTGGGGAGGGGAAAGGAAAAACACTAATAGTTTGGGGGAGAATCTGGTAAAACCTCATGTAGGAGGTAGCTTTTGAACTGAGCTTTGATGAAAACTAGGGATTCTGAGAGGTGAATGTGTATTTCTGGCAAGGGGAAGGGGAGGGAAAAAGCCTGTGCATGCTATTGAGAGTAGGCCAGCAAGGAGACCAGTTTAGGTGAAATGTAAAGGTCACTAGATCAGGTTCTGATTATCCATTTAGGATGCAGCAGTGTTAGCCTTTCAGTTCCTGAAATTCTATGAGAATTTTGAACCCACTGAGACTTCTAAACAATGGACACATTGGCTTATTGGGAAAAACGACTTTTGGATGCTGTCTCCCAGTGGAGACCCTTCTGCCTAGGTCTGCTTGGATTTGGTTTTCTGGGGATACCAACAAGGGAGAAGAGATAGGACAAAGATATTCTGGACAGCCCAGAATCCACTGTGCCTTGCAGGTTCCACCACTGCCTTCTCCCCATTTTAGGCAGAGAAACTCTCCTTTTTTATTAGAATTCACTCTTAATTCCAAATGAAATAGTCCAATAGGTCAAATAACATTCACATCAAGCTTTTTCATAGGAGCCAGGTCATGCCTTCCCTATCACCCATTTTTAGAGCTGAGTTATTAAATTTAAAGGATGATTTATTTATGATTTAATAGAGATTTGTCCTTATCCCATTTAACCTTATTGGCCCATGGTGCTACTCTGTCAAGATATTTGGATCTTAATTCTATTGTGCCATAGAGTAATTATCCTTCCAAGCTTTGTGTCACCCCCAAATTTTTTAAGTATACTATCAGTCTTCATATGAAATTTATATCATGATGAACTTCTTTCTTACCTGCTAACTCTAGACTCTACAAACCCTGAAGCACTTCCTAGGAACTAATTTGAATAAAAAAAACCCAGGTTGTACAAGGCAATGAATGCTTAAATAGAAATCCTCCTCCTCCACCACCTTCTCTATACTCACCCTTATCTTATTATCTCACATATTAGAGTCTTTTTTAGTAACCAGCTTGCTTCTTACCCATTCATTTATATACTCCTTTCCAGTAGGGCAATTGGCCCCTTCATCAATTGGCCCAATCACTACTGAGGGTCCTGTTAATGGTTTTTGTCTCAAGGGGCAATCATTTTTCAGATTGAGCTGAAAAGACAGTTTCACTTTCAGACTGAAATAAGATTGATGAAGGTAATGTCCCTACTAAAAGATGCATGACTGGAAAATTAAACACATTTACATTCACTTCCAGGCATTATAAAGGCCCTAATCAAAGTAGGAGTGCTTAGTTCAGACTAACGCTCATAATAAATTTACATTTCTTTAGGGTTTTAAATTTTACGAAGTATTTTCCTCACAAGAAATCTGTGAGGTTCATAGTATATCAGTTTGTTTTGACACTGAAGAGATTTGTTCAAATGCATATTATTAAGAGGCAAGGGCTAGTATTTGAAATTAGTTCTTCTAACTCCAAACTCTTTCTGATGCTGCCCTTTATTGACAATAAATGTGGAAACCCATTGAGCAATTCCTTCTTCTCTGCTACAGACCAAAGCTTTGGTGGGACCTTGGACAAGTGATTTCTTATGACTTGGTTTCCTTTTTTATGGAATAAGAGAATTGGACTAAAAAATCACTAAACTCCCCTCCAGTTCTAAATTGTTTTATCATATGAAGTAATTCCCATAATTGTCAGCAAATTAGTAAACTAAACTTGTGGCCATATTTTAGCTGTCAAACAAATGGGTAATTTAACTGATGGCTGCTGTCATCCTTAGGGAAATTGCAAACTAAAAGAAGGTCTGAAGAACACTAGGCTTTGTAAATAAAATGGAATACTATACAAGTACAGTTTATCACTTTATGGGTCTCAACCTATGAGACTTTGATGTGCTAAATAATGATGAAAGTTATAATAATTTAAGAAAGTCAGTAAAACACAGAAAGATATAAATGATAGTGAATTTCAGTGAATATCCAGATGTAGCCAGAGAGAGAACAAAGAATCACTAAATCTCATTAATGGGCAGTGTGGTCTTGTGGATAGAGTGCTAATCTTAGCACTTGAAAGATTTGGTTCTGACAAGCAACAGCAGAATGATTTGGGGATAAATTATTTAAAGTCCCCCAATATTCTAAGCAACTCTGCAATACAGATGAGAATTTCCAGAGAAAGTATGTTGAACTGCATAGGTAGAAAAATTGTTTACCAGGTGCACTCTTTATACCTTCCCCCCAATTTTTTCATAGTGAGCATTGTCCCATTTCTGAAGGCATCTTTGGGGAAATTGAGAGGTCACAGCACCACCTTGTGGTCAGTACTTTCCTTATTTCAATTTTTTTTTTTTTTTTCCCCTTTATGATCCTCCATCGTTTTATTATGGTGAATTTCCTGGTTTTTTCCAGATTACAAGACTAAAGAAAGCAGGTCCAACTGAACTAACTGTCCATGGTAGTGGTGACAGGTGCCATCATCATCACCTGTGTCCCTCTACTACCAAACATCAGGTTGAGCATATAAAAGAAAAGCAATAATAATACTGGATTTAGATCTTGGTATACAGATCTTGACTTTGTCACATCCTACTTCTTTTACTCTATACAAGTAACATTCCCTATCCAGACCTCCATTTCCTCATCTAGCAAATGAGGGAATTTAAGGCGGCAACATTTAAGGGCTCTTAATTCCAAAAAAGCTTATGCTCCTATGACATTCTTTAAAGTGCTTTAAGATTTACAAATCTTAGGAATGGCTGCATAAGTCATGGTATATGAATGTAATGGAATATTATTATTCTATAAGAAATGATGAACAGACTAATTTCAGAAAAGCCTTCACATGAACTGTGAAGTGAATAGAACCAAGGGAACATTGTACACAGCAACCAAAAAATTATGATGATCAACTGTGATGGATCTGGCTCTTTACAACAATGAGATAATTCAAGACAATTCCAAAAGATTTGTGATAGAGAGAGCCATCCACATTCAGAGAGCGAGCTTTGGACACAGAATGTGGATCAAAGCATAGTATTTTCATCTTTATTGTTGTTTGCTTGTTTTTTTTTTTTCATTGTATTTTTTCCCTTTTGTTCAGATTTTTCTTGTGCAACATGACAAATATGGAAATATGTTTGAAAGAACATATTTAGGCACATATTAAACCTATATTGGATTGTTTGCTGTCTTGGGGAGGAGGAAGGGAGAGAGGGAGGAAAAACTTGGAATACAAAGTTTTGCAGAGGTAAATGTTGAAAATTATCTTTGTATGTATTTGGAAAAATAAAAATAGAAAAAAAAGAAAATCTCATTTTCTACCTTATTTTAAAAAATTTACAAAGCTTGAAACTGCAGAGCATCCCTAAGGGATGGACAGAGGAAGTAGTATTATGAACTTTGAACTCAAGAGATGAAGTTATTTTTGCAGTGACTACAGTACTAGGCTTGGAATCAGGAAGATTCATCTTCCAGAGTTCAAATCTGATCTCCGACACTTCCTAGCTGTGTGACCTTGGCCAAGTCATTTCATCCTGTTTGCCTCAGTTTTCTTTTCTGTAAAATGAGCTGGAGAAAAAAATGGCAACCACTCCAGCATCTTTGCCAAGAAAACTCCAAAGGGGATCATGAAGAGTTTGACATGACTGAATAACTGAATCAAGTTAATAAATATAAGATTCAAACTCAGACCTATTGACTGCAGGTCCATGGTTCTTTACACAATACCATCTTGTCTCTGACTAAAATAGGATGAAGAATGTATTCTAAGTAGACTAATAGCTCCCAACTGTGTGATTCCCCCTTTCTCTAATTTCCCCATGCCTTTCCTACAATCTACTTCTCAGTTAACCCTATTTTCTTTCTCTTAGATCTATAATCTCACCTTGCATATTGACAAGCTAAGTAACTTCGCCTCAGTTTACTCATCTGTAAAATGAGAGGGTTGAGCCCCAAAATTTTGAAAGTCCCTCTTAAGTTCTAAATCAATGATCCTTTGTTCAGGTTCCTTTGCTGGCTTCCTCTACTTGAAATACTTTTCCTTTCACCTCTTTACCAACTTTCACCCCTCCATTTAAGGCATGTTCAAGTACCCGTTTTCCCAACTACTGGCCTAGAGATGTTAGGCAGATGAGAGAGCTTGAGATAATAAGCAGTTTTCCTCCCATCTCCCATTTGGAAGTAAGGAGCTGAGAGAAAGATTTCTATAGTATTTCAATCATGACACCAGTGGCTTCCATGGGCAGTTAGGTGGTACAGCATCATCTTCATTAGTTCAAATCTGGGCTTAGATGATAACCCTGGGCAAGTCCCTTAACTGTTTGCCTTGGTTTCTTCATCTGTAAAATGAGCTGGAGAAGGAAATGACCAACCACTCCAATATTTTTGCCAAGAAAACCCAAGAAAGAGTTGGACATAACTGAACAATAATCTATAAACTATGACTGCAGGACATTTTTTTTTTTTTTTGGTATAGGGAATTCCCAGGAGAGGAAATTCCCTCTATGCAGATCTCCATCTTCTCTGCAATTATAATCTTAGAGAGTTGCCTGAAGGAATGAAAAATTTAAGTTATTTGCTTCTACATTCAGCCAGTACATGTCAGAGTTAAGATTTGAACCCAGGTTTTCATAAGTCTTGTAATGAACTATGCCCAGTTGCTTTTCCCTAAAACAGAATTTACAAAGAATTATAAAAAATTTTCTTCATAACAATGCTAGGAAGTAGGTAGGGCAATTATCTCCATTTTACAGGCAAAAAAAAAAAACAAAACAAAACAAAAAACAAACCCAAGGACTAAAAAGAAATTATTTGCTCAGGGTCACAATGGAAGTTGACCCAAAACTAGCAAGCAAACGTAGGCTTTTTAGTTCCAAGATAAGCCCTCTCTCTACTGCACCTTCATATGGTCATATATGATCTGTATTACACTACTTCCTTTCCTGAACAGCAAACATTTTTATCAGTGGCTTAGAGTACAGAAGCAGCCAGTGACAAAACTGGGAGTGATATCTAATACCCTGGACAATGAAATAAGGAACTAAAGAGATCTCAGCAAACTAGAAGAATGGGTCAAAATTGAAAAGAAATTTAACAGAAATAGAAGGTAAATGTCATACTTATTAGCTAGGAACTGTAGCCCCCCTTAAGGACTCTCATTGTTTTGACAGGGCAGAGGAGTGGGTGCTATGTAGTGTCAATCCCAGTGTAGAAGTGATTGCGGGGCTTCCCTCCCCAGCAGTCCCTGTAGCTGTCCATAGGCAGGATGTTGTAATAAATGCCAGTGTACTGAGAGGGCACATCTCTCTTCTGCTTGAAAGGGAGAAATAATTTCAATTATTTCAACAGGAAGTGTTACTCTGGCTCTGAGCTGCAATTTAAACTTCTCTAGTGTGACAAGACATTAAAGCATTATCCTGTTAGTACTGAAAACAGATACTCCAAGAGTGTACTTTCCAGTCCCAAAATAGGGACTTATTTTTAATCACCACTGACTTCTCTAAAACAGCATTTCCAGTGTGAATTCTGCTGCTTTATGGGGATCAATCAAGGAACAGAATTTACTAATATCCTTCACAACTAGCCTTGGTGTTGTGAGGGGAAATAGAAAAATCAGAGATTGGACTCTAGCCTTGGGAGCTCATTATCCCAGGGAGGCAGAGAAGGTACTGAACAGACTATATGTGAGCATATGTGAGCATCTCTGTTCTTCATACACAGCACTTCATTTCCTATCTCCATGTCTTTGTACTGGAATGTACAACTTCAAGTCCCTCTCTTCGAGATAAAAGTTCAAAGGCACCATCTAGTACCTTTTCTAATCCCCCCAATTGCTAGTGTTCCTCCCAAGTCAATAAGCATTTATTTTATATGTATCATATATGTGATATACTGATATCATATAACATTATGTATAAGTATTCTATAATTACATAGCATAATATTACATAATAATTTGTGTATCATATGTATACACTGAAATTTACATGAGGTATTGACTTCCCAATTAGAATGAGTTTATTATAGGCAGGATTTTATTTTTTTTATCCTATATCCTTGATACCAAGCCCAGTGGTTGGGACATATTTAACACATCTCTTTTCTATCGAGAAAAAAAAAAAAAAAAAAAAAAAACTTTATTCTGATGAAATCATTCCAGAAGCAGAATTATAGCACCTTTAGAGTTGTTCCTCCTTTTTTAGAAGTCTCTTAAGAGGAAGCTAGGCCTACTTTTTGGTACACTGCAGAAAGGATTCAGGTATGAGTTGTTCTCTAGGGTCTCCTCCAGTGCTGAGATGCTAAGTTCTTGTGGTCCTATAAATCACTGGCTTTATCACTTCCGCCTCCATGGGAAGGTTAGGAGTCAGTGGAATTTCCATTGTCAATACAACTACAGAAAATCTGGCACTGTCAATGGCTTTCCATAAACTCCTGCTGTGTTTGCAATTAAATCTATAAGAAAAATATCAATTATAATCATTAGGAAGTTTATGAGACAGGACAGGACAAGGATTTGGACAAATCACTTTTTCTCTGGGACCTATTGTCTCAAATGTAAAATGAGGGGCTTGGATATGATGTTCTCCAAGGTCTCTTTTATCTCTATGATCCTCTGTGTGTTTGTGTGTGTGTGTGTGTGTGTGTGTGTATGTGTCTATTAAATATATCGTTACTTAACTATTATAGCCTGCTTTGGGGAGGTATGTGTATGGGGGGGGGTTAAAGAGGGAAAAAAATAAAGTAAAAAAATAAAAGCATGCAACAAAGAACAAAAGAACAACCTACAAGGAAGCAAATTAAAAATGAGCACTCATGAACATAATTTTATTTTTGAGTTGCTTTATTTTTGTTTTTGAAATAACCTTCAATTTGACTGAGATGAACAATGATGGCACCTGAAAAACATAGCATTTATGAATTTCTTTTTTTTAATTAAAGCTTTTTATTTACAAAGCATATGCATGGGTAATTTTTCAACATTGACTCTTGCAAAACTTTCTGTTCCAAATTTTCCCCTCCTTCTCCCCACCCCTTCTTCTAAATGGCAGGTAGTCCAATACATGTTAAATATGTTAAAATATATGTTAAAAACAATATATGTATACATATTTATACAGTTATCTTGCTGTACAAGAAAAATCGGATCAAGAAGCAAAAAAAAAAAACCCTGAGAAAAAACAAAATGCAAGCCAACAACAATAGAAACAGTGAAAATGTTATGGTCCACACTCAGTTCCCAGAGTCCTCTCTGGGTGTAGATAGCTCTCTTCATCACTGCACAATTGGAACGGGTTTGAATCATCTCACTGTTGAAGAGAGCCACGTCCATCAGAAATGATCATTGTATAAATCTTGTTATTGCTGTGTATAATGATCTCCTAGTTTTGCTCATTTCACTTAGCATCAGTCTCTCCAGGCCTCTCTGAAATCCTGTTGGTCAATGAATATAATTTCTTCTACTATTATATATCCTTTCTTGAACTGGAAATTATTGTTATATATTTTGAATCCTCCCTGACACTCTGCTAGGAATTTTATTTTCCATTTTCTTTCTTTTCTCAATTCTTTTTAAGAAGAAAATTAAAAATAAAAATAGTAAGGAAAAAAAACTATGATCCTAATAAGGAAGATGCTGGATTTGTAATTTCACTAGTATACAGAATGCCCAGGTAAGGTAATTTATTGATGAAAGTCAGCATCTTGTTTACAATTTTAAGCCTTTTACATACTATAAAACTAAAAAACAAAAACAAAAACCTATAAAACTGGAAATTTAAAGGGTTTTCTAGAGCATGGAAAGGATAAATCAGTAAATATCAGAGACACAATTTGATCTGGGTCTTCCCCCAGGGTTCTCTAGCATCAGCCTCAGAATGATCCTATTATTCTTATTTAACACATGGAGAAACTGAGCCTCAGAAAAGTGACTCAAGAAGTTAGGGCCAGAGAACATGAATGAACACGAGCCTCCAAGGCTCTCGTCTACCCTCACACCACCTCTCAGAGGGAGACCCCAGAAACTGTTCTCTTGTAACTCACCTCTTTCATGGACAGCTTAGTCCTTACCTAAAAGCCAGGATTATGTAACACCTGACCACAAGCATTAGGAAGCATGGTCAATGACTTAGGCCCAAGATCCATCAACACCCTCTTTACATGGTTATTTCATAGCTTTCTTAGTTCCCAGCTTGGGGAACTGATGCTGAGGGGGATATAAAGTCCAACTAGCTTCATACTAATGTGGGAAATTAGTTTGTTTGGTGATATTATAGGCTTGTGAAGTTCATACCAGGAAGGAAGATCATGGCCTCCCCCAAACTATACTTGGAGGTCCCTGTCAAAAATCCTGGTTCAAGGTGAGTAGAGAGGGAAGAAGGAAGTATACTTTCACATATGACATTCTCATGCTTTTTATCTGGTCTTCCAGATACAAAGGTGGCAAGGAGAGCTAGGGCTCAGAAAATGTGGCTATGAGTTCCTATTCTGCCACTGACTCACTGAATGATATCAGGCAAATAATTTCTCCTTTCTGGAAAAAGTTTTTTTTCATTTTTATTTGTTTGTTTGTTTATTTGCTGAGGCAATTGGGGTTACGTGACTTGCCCAGGGTCATACAGCTAGGAAGTGTCAACCTAGCTGCCCTCAAATTTCTTCATTTTTAAAATGAAGTTAGGGGCAGCTAGGTGGTGCAGTGGATAGAGCACCAGCCCTAAAGTCAGGAGGACCCGAGTTCAAATCTGGTCTCAGACACTTAAAATTCCTTAGCTGTGTGACCCTGGGGAAGTCACTTAACCTCAGTTGCCTCAGCAAAATATATATATATATATATACATATATATATATATATATATATATATAAAATAAATAAATAAAATGAAGTTGCATCAGATTAAAACTGCAAGGATTTAAGTAATTTCATTTTTCTGGACCTTAACAGTCTGGTCTGATGTAATGTAAAGAACACTGAGTATGAAAGCAGAAGAAACTCACGTCTCCCATAGGGTGATCCTACTGGACAGGCCACTTCTCTTAATCTCAGCTTCCTTCTGTATAAAACGGGGCTAATCCCACCTGCTATGTGGGGCTGCTTTCTTCCATGCGCCTACTCCACACCCACACCCATCTCTTTGATCCAAAACCAAGTCCATGAAGTCTTCCTTGATCCTATTGTTGGTAGCGGCCTTCTGCACAGAACTGTGCAACTCATGTGCTTATGTAGCAACATGATGCATCAAGGTTGTGTTTGTCTTTCCCCCTTAGTGGAGCTCCATGAGCATAGGGGATTGTGTCTTATTTATTCCTGCTGACACCTCCAAGGCCAGCATCATAGGCTCCTCAACAATGTCCGAGAGGAGAAAGGTGAGGACTCAGAAAAGGCCAACAGATCTAGTCATTGAGAGATCATTGTAATTTTGGGGAAGGAGGCTGTGGTTGAATGAGGAGGCCAGAAGGTAAAGGAAGGAATCAAAGGTTGATGGCCTTCTCAAGAAGTACAGCCACAAGGAGGAGGAGGAGAGAGAGAGGATGATAGCTAGCAGGAACGAAGTGAGGTTTGCTATTTAAAGGCCAGGAGACCCCGAGGTTTTTGGTGAACACAAGGGAGTTTGGAGATGAAAAGGTTTGAAAAAATGCTTGTGGTGAACTGGACAGTGAGTCACCTAGGAATTGCCTTGATTGATGAGGACTCAGTAGAGATTATGTAACAAATTTGTAGTGGCCTCCCAGTTTCACGGCTCTCTCCAGTTCTGTGCAGCAGTACATGAAAAGGTAGCTAATGTTGGGTGAAATCCAAGGCTGAAGCTTGGCAAGTCAGATAATTTCAACAGATAGTACCATAATGAACAAGCCCCAAGACCCTTGTTTTTTCATCTGTAAAATGATGCTAATACTCCTTTCACAATTTACCTCACTAGGGGGGTTGTGAAACCATGAACATCTTTAAAATAAATTTTTTTTTCCCCCAAAGCTGATAGACTGGTGTGCTTGGAATTAGCTCCCCCACAAAGAACCATGAGAGGCAGTGTGGTAAAAGAGGTTGATAGCCAGCAAAACCTGGGTTCAATTCTCACTTCTGATACGCTGAAGTTTAGTCACATTGGTAGCACTTTTCTGGAACTCTAAAAAGCGGTTTTAAGATGTTGCTAAAACAGGAAAACTTGCTATAAATTCTCTTGGGGATGGTCATACATCACACTTAAAAAAAAAATCATTAATCAACTGTAGGTATACTGTTCTCCACAACAGTCTGAGATTTGTTTGATTCTCAATAGCTACCCTCCCATCACCAACTCAGCCTTCCTTCTTCATCCCAGGGCAACTGCTGGCTCAGTGCTGACTTCTTCCTGGTGCCCTCCTACCCCATCATCCCAACTGCTGGTATAAGCACTCCCCTTGACTGAGAAAGGCTTTGGCTTCAAGGTCAAACATCCCTATTTTCATCACTGGATGATACATTAGTGTTTCCTAGTGGGAGGTTACACTTACCTAAAAAGCACTTTCGGTGGGTGGACATTTTTGAAGTGCTGCAGAGAAGTAAATTAAAGGTGGTGAAGAAAGATCGGAAGTTAGGGTTCTCCAAAAGTCCAGTTATTTGTAACAAAGTTTTTGTTTTAAAGAAAGTTTTAGAACTATGTGTTTCAACTGATAAATCTGAAGACACTTCAAAGCAAAGTCTTTTATTTAAGGACATTTTATGCCAAGAATCCTAATAGACTGATTTATCTTTTGTTCATGTTTTTCATTTTTATATACACATACATATTTATACTTTTTTATGACAATAGCAAATTTAGTACAGAGCAATTCCTGATGAAAGATGATCAGACTATGAGACAAGCCCCCATCTTTATATTCACCCACCAAAAAAGTCACAGCTAGAGAAACTGGCCACCACATGAAACCATTATCACATTACTATTTCAACAGCATCAGCCCATACTCACTTATATAGACTGAGGTGTAAATATACATTCAATTGAATGTAAGTTTATCCAAAATGTCCATAATGCCTCTGGCTCTCATTTGAGATCACATTTAATATAAATAACTCACATTTTGGATAAAGAATGTATGCAAATTCCTCGACATTTTAAGAAGCTTATACACAAAAGCTATCTTTCATTATCCAAACACTGACCAACTGGCAGTGCTGGCTTTTAACAACAGGGACCTGGAAAGGCATACACTGGGCAGGAACTCTGTCCAAAACAGTGGTTTGGACCTATCAGCCCTGGTTGGAAGGTGGTTTGCAAAGGTATCAGGAAATACTGGAATGAACTTTGGATCTTTAAGACACATATGCTCATTAATCAATTTGGAATCACTAATTCAAGTAACTAATAATGGAAACTTAGCAGAAACACACTGGCCTGATTCATTCAGAAGAAGTCACTGACAACAGAAGCAGCAGTCAGTACTTAGAATACAAGGTTCAAGACTCCTTGACTGGTTAGAACCAACTCCCTAGGAATGGTCACAAATGAATCCTAGAAAAATAGATAAATGTTGATGCAGCAAAACCCTGAGCTGAAGCTAGTGAACTTGGCTGGAAAAGTATGGATTAAGCACAAAGACCAACATTCCTCCCTTTCCTTTCAGTGGGAGGGAGTAAAGAAAATGCCCTTCTGCTTTGAACTTACGTCACCATCTATAATTCTTAAAATTCAAGTATGTCTGAGCCAAGTTACAGCTTCCTCAGGACTTCCCACCTCTGTTCCTTCTGTAAAACACTGTTCTTTGTCCTCATTCCACAAGACAGTTGCTTAATCCCAAATCAATTCATACTCAAGCAGTTCCAAAAGAAAAATAGGTATAATCCTGCGCAGCTATCAAGCAGGATGCTCAGGTGCCATGTGAGTCCCATCCCTAATTTCTGGTTTAGGGTATGAACTGGTCTATGTCTCAGAGGTCATTCCCTACCATACAAATGATTTGGTGCCAAGCTCCCCACCATTCCTGATTCTGACGAACAATTTCCTTTCCCCTACAACTGAAACATCCTCCTAGGCTCCCATGGTCAGTGAAACTGGGGTACCTACAGAACAGACAAATAAGCATACTTATTCTCCCTGGACCTGGCCTGACCCAACTTAACCTTGTACTTGGAACATGGCTAGAGAATGGGATATACTGTGCCCTATTGTTAACACAAATCTAAAGGTGACTCTAGATCACTAAAATAAAAGACCAGGGTATGAATTTACTCTCACCATCACAGGGTACAACAGGCTTCAGATTCTCTTACAAGGAAGATGGCAATTTCTATTTATGGCTAACTTAGTAGGAGCATGACACATGCACACCCCTTCCCCCCACCCCCAAAATTTCACCTTCTTTTGGTCCTTAGTATCAGGAATGGTTCTGAGGCTTATCTAGGAACACTTCTGAGATTCGTAAACATTTACCCTTGAAATCCTAAACAAACATAAATGTAAGGATACTGAGGTATTTATGCTGAGCATGGAGTTCCTTCCCCTGGAAAAGGATCAAATTTTATGATTTATCTCAGGCAGAATACACCAGTTTCAACCCATGTTTCAAAAACAAATCTAGAAATAATGACAAAAGGCACTGTTCAAAATATAACTTTTTGTTGTTCTTGATGTTATGTACATATATAACATCCTTTTCCACAGATTTCTGTGGAAATCTGAATCAGCTTTTCCCATGCTTAGAATACAAAAAAACAACACACCTTTAAAAAGGGACAGGCAAGAAAATCAGATGTAAAAAGGAATATGTAGTCAAGTCAACCACCTAAAATCCTGACTACATTTCAGTAACCAAATCCCTAATTCCAAGATCTATAAACAGAGTGGACAGAAATAATGGGGCCCTTCCCTTACTGAGAGACTAGAGTGGGCTCCAGCCTTCAATTCTATTACCAACCAACTTGCCTTTGAACAAGTAACTTCCTTTTCAGGCTTCAACTTTCACTAGTCCCCACCTTCATCACATAGATGTTCTCTAAAGCAGTTAATGGAAAGGCATGATATCATCTTAATGAACAATATTAACCATTTTAAATATTCAGTTAACTGTTTTAGCTTTTCACAGGGTACCAACATGTTTCAACACAGCATGATGAATCATGTTGAAAACTGAGAAAAATCACTGTCCTAAAATCCCAGTCCAACTAGTTCAGATTTGTTGATCAGTTCATCAATTAACAGGCTTGTCATAAGTGCTGTGTGCCCAATGACACATTTGGTTGCCATGCAGAAGAGATTCTGCTCTCTGAATTAGAGACAAAGATGAGGATACAGCATAGATGGTGGGCGTTTTTATAACTTCATCATGTAAATGCTAATATTTGTTCTTTACACTACTCTGCTACCAGCTCAAAAAAAAAAAAAAAAAAAATTTCACTGGTCACTTTGAATGCTCCTTTCCCAGTATCTAACAGTGCTTTGAGAAATGCATTAGTGACTCAATTTCACCAGCTCTGGAACCTTTCCCCATTCAGAGTCTGGAACTACAGCTGTAAGCTATGAAGACTACATATTTCTCCATGACTCAAAGGATCTGTTCAATCAATGTAACTAATGCCTAAAATATCCATCTTCTACAGATTAGTGAATGAGTTCTCACTTGTGAATTAAAGATAACCAAAGTGGGAGAAGAGATGATCTCCTCTAGATCTTTTCCTAGATCTCCAGTAGCTCAGAAGAGTTTTTCAGATTTTCCTTCAAGTTCTTTTTGATATCATGATTGCTAAGAAAACTTTCTGCTCCGAAGTTTAAAATTTTCTCTGAGCTGTATTTCATTAATTCATTAATACTTCTTCCTCTAAGGATTGTCATCTGTCTACTGATTACCAGGGTCAAACTATCCCTTTCCAAGTTAGTGATTTTAAATATGTATTCACTTGCTTACAGATTAAAGACTAGGTTTCAAAGCCTTTCAGCCCGACATAGGAAAAATTTTGTTTCTATTTTCTGACCTCTCTCCAGAGCATTTACTCCTATTATGAAAATAGAAAACAAGATTGGCTTCAGAATATTTCCTCTGCCTATCATTCCTCCCACATTCAACAATGATTCATTCTCTCTATGCTTCACCCCACCCCTATTTCTGTGATCACCCCTATAGAAACTTATTCTCCTGTGTTTGGGATAAATCATTACAATCAAATGAGGTCTGATAAAATGCTTATTTAAAGAAATCAAATCAAATTACGTACAATGATCTGGGCATTTCTGACAATTTAGTAAAACAAAACTCCCCTCTCATTCATTTACTTTTCAAAAATTCAATTCATTATTAACCTTTTAAGTCCACTCAGCAATACTGAAAGAAACCCCACCCCACTCCACCCCCTGAAAAGCCTGCTATGGTCCACCATCCTGTCTTCCTTTAACTGAATCTTACCTATATGTCCCTATATCACTGGATCAAAAAAGACTCTCATTTCCTGATAAATAATAACTGATGGCAATAGGCCTTTTTTATCTCAACTTTTTATAAAAAGTCTCTGTTTATCCCCCCCATCCCAATTTTCTAATAACCTCACCATCTCTTTCCAAATTCCTTCCCTATGTTGCCCTTTCCTGGCAGCCAAAGAATGTGTCCTGGGGTGGGCAGAGAACTGGATCCAGGTGACTTGCCTAGCACCACAGAGCTTCAGACACTTTGCCTCCTGCAGGCTCCGTGAGGCACCTCCTGGCAGCATCGACATCCCTGAAGCAGAGAAAGCCCCAGATTAGAGACTTTCCTGAGGTGGGTGGAGAAGGGACTAGGTATTTTTTGCTTTTGTGGCTCGGACAAAAAAAAGTATTCTCCACAGAGCTAGATTAAATGCTGGTAAAATAAGCAGAAACCTCCTACCTGCCCACCTGGGGATGACTTTTAGGTACCAGGGCAGGAAGGCAAATTTCCTTCCCTTGCACTGCAATGCTATCCCAACACACAGGGATCAGTTATTGAGCAGGAAGAACTCGGCAACAGCACCAATGAATGACCACTGAATCATGATACTTACACATGATTACGATATACATTTCAGCCTACTTAGATTCATTTGCTCACTCACTATTTTTACCACTAATTTTACTAAAACAACTTCAAAGAGAAGTCTTCTATCTACTTATCAACAATTCTCAGCTACTTCCCAAAGTCCAAATGCTTTGCAGAAATAAGTGCTAGCAGTTCAAAGGTCACTGATAACATTTTTGAACAGACCATATTGAATATTTTGGCCTATCTCCTGCTCTGCATGAATAGAAAGCAAGCCCTGTTCCCCTCCTACAAGGTGCCAGTGCAGCCTCCTTTTTGCTTTGTTCCCTTTGTTCTTTTCATTTAGCATTTCTCCTGGCAGACTCCAAATGAGCTACTCAAGTATTCCTACACACTGATCATTGTATTCCAGCTCCCTTACTGAGTATAGTTCTTAGAGCTTGGTGTGAGCTTCTTTTTAATGTATTAGACTGCTCTTCTCAACCAGATTATGACACACTGCAGCCTCCCAAGACTTTGTAACTAAATTTGATATACAATGTCCTTGAACACTATCACTATACTGAAGGTTCTTGTGGAGCTAAGAAAGGCCATATATAACCAGCAGAAAGAAATCTTACTTTTCCAAATGGACTCTAGTCTGAAAAACAGAGCTCACCAAAAAGTCAAATCAGATTAGTATTCTGGGAAGATCAAGCAATTGTAATGTACTTGTCAAACTGCCCCACTTGACCATCCCCACCTCCCCCATAATTGAAAAATCAAAAATGTTTTCTTAACCATGCTTTTCATCTCATGCTCCTGCTACTAGTAGCAAGAGCCACTCTAGGCAGAAGCTACCTTATATATGCCATTTAAGAGAAGGAAGTTAAAGGGTTTCTTCCCCTCCCCCCTTTTTTTCTGGTGTTTAATTCTAGAATCTCTCACCCCAGATACAGCCATTAGCTACTGATATAGCTAGAATTGGCACTAACAGCTTAGGCTGGGGGAGGTAGGGAAGACTTCTCAGAGGAAATCATTTCAGATCATGCTATTTTGAAAAATTCCACTGCTTCTCTCTCTCCCCCCTACCCCCCATTTTTCCTTTCTGCCATGTTTTCCTCCCCTCCTTTTTTCAAAAAGAACGGAATATGTATGTGAAAGTTCTCAACCAAATTCAGTAGCAACCCAGAGTATAAGGAATTCTTTGTCATTGTTCAAGTACCTCTGTTCCAAATGGACAGGAATCTGATCCTTGTACTTAAGATGGTGAGTTACTTCATGTATCTAAGGTGTGTATACCCAAAACCAACAGCCATCTGCCTGGATATATTAAGACATTCTGACAATAAAATTTATGGATCAGTCAATACAGTCAAGAGCTGACCAGACATACAATAAAAGAACAGTAAATTTTTCCAATAACAAATTGCAAATGAGATCACATCTGCTGACTTCAAAACAGAAATTAAGCATGGTAAACAATACTGTGCTCACACTTCAAGATCAGATTCAGAAATAAGTAGAACAATCTTTTTTTCTATCAGCATATTTATAAAACCAATGGAATGCACACTGTTCCACTGGAAAGGACATGGGGAAGAGTAGAGAATCAGAAGTTACGGTGCCATGAGCTGGGAAAATAAACTCTGGCAATACAGTTTAATGTCCAAAAAGTTCTTCATAAATAACACAAAAGATTTTTAACATGCAATCATTTATATTAAAAATGCCAGTGTTTCTCTATGTGACAAACAATCACTGTCCAGAATCATGAAATATGATTTGCAAACAACTTGGTTCATTGCTTCCCATAACCAAGAATGCTGGCTTAGCGGCTGCCAATTCATTATAAGGAATGCAGGTTATCATCAGAAAACAGTTTAATTATATACAAAAGTGATTATCAGGATGATTACACAAAATACAGATGTAAATGTACACCTTTTATAGATTCAGGTAACAATGCTGTGCTTAGCAAATTCACTGTTTCTCATTGCACTAAAGAGCTTGGACTGAGGTGAGAGGCACTAAACATCAAACTCCAATCACAAACTAGGGAAACATAACAGAAGCACAATTCAGAGTGGTCTTCCTTTTGGGCAAAAACCAACCAATATCAGTGGCTTTGGAATGAATGGCTCACTCTTCTTATACCACTGCATCCCAAACGAGGATGTCATTAGACTCATGTGTGTTTCATAATCAAGATGAGTGGGAAAACAGGTTCGTTCTGGGCTATGATTGTGACATGGCGAGAGGCCTTTGCTGATTTGCATTTTATAATACACCCCCATCTACAAGAGTAGAATTTCAAACTTGAGGATGAGTTCATGAAACTCTCTCTCAGATTCTAGGAACCTTAAGTCCAACAAACAACACCTTCAGACGCCATTCTGCTGCCAATGCATTTTGAAAATCCCAAAAGCTGAGGTTTTAAAAAAGGGATTTGGATCCCTGATTTTCAAACTCTGACCAGGCATCATTTAACTCCATGAAGATCATTTTGGCATACTGCTCATATGGCTGCCCGGCGGCCTGGGAAGAAAGAATAGACAGACATCAGAACCTGTCAGCCTCCTCTCCAGAGACTCCAGCGAGTCTTACCTGGCCTTCCCCTTGTCAGTCCCACCCCCAACTCCTAGGGCACTAATCAGAGCCACATGGCAAAAACTAGGAGCGGTCTGGTGCTGGCCAAGCACCCCAGGCCATTTCTAAATGCCCACAAAGCCCAGTAAGAATTACAGACAGGAGCTCGCCTGGGCAAGAAGAGCTACAACTGGGTAGATGTGCAGATGAGAGCAGCTTTGCCATCACTGACAAAGTAGCTCTGAATAGTCTATTCTTTTACCTCTCTCCCAAATCTGAGTTGATAAAAACATCCCATCTGATTTGTTCTGAAGGTGAATGGGCTTTAACAATGGCAAAGCCTAACCCCTGGTTTGGGATTGTCAAGTTGAACCTCAGGGTCAAATAGTTTCTTCTGGCACCTAAGTCAACTCTTAATCCTCCCACAGTTCAAAGGGCAGGTAGTGAGTGAGCTCAGCAGTGTCATTTACCAGGACAAAGGCCCCATAACATCTGCCAATGTCTGAAGGTATGATTTACATAAGGGTACCCCAGAGCTGTGGGCTTCCCATCCTCAGCTCCCATAAGATGTAATCCTCTCATGGAGTCCTCACAATAGCCCTGGAGGCCAGTCCCTAAGACAGCATTCTGCCCCATTTGTCTTTAATAAACTTTTGGCTAAAGATCAAGCCTTCATATAACCTCAGAAGAACTAACAGGTTTCCAGTCTGCTCTTCAGTTAGGTCACAAGAAAGGCTCTTCCTCTCCCTAGTCATTCAGCACAGGAACCTTCTCCTGATTGCAAAATTGAACAATACAAGGATGAGATAAACAACAAAAACAAAAAGGATAATGACTGAACAATTAGTCTTGGTCAGTTATCTTTAAAAAAGGTATTAACAAACCCACATAAAGGCAAAACAGAGTTTTCTTCATTATTTTCTCTCCCCTCCCCCCCCTTATTTTAAAGACATCCAGATAACAAATATGTGCCCAACACCAAACATAACAGCAAGAAAGTACATATGAAAGTGAATGCTAAAAACTGTCTTCTCATGTACTTGGAAAAAATAAAATGAGGAGGGTGAAGTATACACGATTCTACATGATCAACTAATAAGGCCCTCTTCCTCCCATCCATAGTTCTTCATTAATAATAGTGGCATATCCTGGAAATTAACAGCAACCTTTTAAACTCAACTTCCTCCACCAGCACATGATAATTTGCTTACAGATCAGAGCACACAAGAGGCTAAGACTTACATCTTTCAGCTAAATGTTAATGTTGCACAGTAATACTACATTTGATATAGTGCAAAATCTGATTATTAAGAAACCTTAAAAGAAGTTGTTCATCAGAGGCTCAAGGATTCAAAATTAGATATTTTAGAATATTGAAAAAAAAGTTTATGCTTTAATGTTGACAAAAATCAAAATTATTCAGCTTAGTGCTTGCAGTAGAGTCATCCACTTGTAGTTCAAAAACAAAAGTGGGAGGAGGTAGAGGAGAGGGAACGAGGAACAGAAAGGGAAAGAGGAAAGGAAACGGGTTGGGAAAGAAATGAAAAGGGAGGAAAGGAAAGAGGGAGAGGGAGATTGAAAAACAGGGAAGGGGGAGAAGAGAGGGGAGAGGCGAATCCCACAGGTATCCTGAACAGCTCACCTTGTCTGGATGAACCACCAGCACAGCTTTTCGATAGTATTTCTTCACCTGCTCAGGAGTCACCAAGTCTGCCATGCCAACTGGTTTCCACCTGCTTTCTCCTTCCCAAAGTACCATGTGCAATGTGGAAATCAGTGCCCTTATATTTCTCTCTTTTCCTTCAATCCAGTCAAGAAGCTGAAAAGGTATGGAAAAAGAAACTTAATCTGTATATCTGCACACTCTAAAATTTTAGTTCATTCAACAAACTCTTAATATGTCTTTCAGGAATGCCTGCTATGAAAACTCTTTCCATCAATGAGAACACATTTGTCTTTTGTGACTTAAAATCTTATGTAAGACCACTATCCATAATGCCATGTGTTGCTTTTCTTTTTAAAGAGAAAATAAAACATTAATTCCCTTCACAGATCTAGATTATTTTAGAATTAGCTAAAATAAACATGATTTATCATAATAATAATGTAAACAAGAGTCTAAAATGGTTTCAATTCAAGTAATAATATTAAAGTTTTGTGATAATTTGATATGCTTCTCTAGTAGTAGAGAACCATATAATTTATATATAATTGATGCTATAATTATTTTCTGAACATTTAAAGTAAGGTTTTAAAAATATGAGATGACACTTGTTAGTTTGTTTATATTAAAATATGCTGGAATTCAGAATTTCCACTTATTCCAACTGACCTCCAGGAATGAATCAGTTCTAGTTTACTGAGATTTTGACATTCCTTGAAGACAAGAAGTAGCACCATTCAAAATAACAGATTCTAATTAACATGAATATTGTTGAATTACAAAATGTTGGAGCTAGCAGACTTGCAAAATCACACACACACACACACACACACACACACACACACACACACACACACACACACACCTCTTTTAATCAGATCATATAAACAAGTAGCACCAATTCTAGAATTCACTATCACAAAAGGTTGCTGAACCAAAAACTGTCCTTAATTGGCAACTGGTCCTGAGAGCAGCTATAGATTAAAATTAATAATCTTATACAAGGGCTCAAAAACTCTAAATAAAATGGCCTGTCAGTTACCAGATGTAGCCTCTGCTTCTTCTAAACTCTTATGACCCAGTTCTGCTGACATTGCCTCTACTCTGAATCACAAAATGAGATGCTCAAGTTAGTAGGGACCTAGTTCATACTTTAATTTGTTTAATAACAAATGATTTGTCTTTGTTTTATCACCAAGAGTTTTCCATTCATTATTATTTAGCTATTTGAATACAGCCAGTAATGGAGGATGTACTAACATCCATCATCTTTTTTTATTTGTTTTTTTTTTAATTAGAGCTTCTCATTTTCAAAACATATGCATGGATAATTTTTCAATACTGATCCTTACAAAGCCTTGTGTCCCAAATTTTTCTCTTTCCCCCCAACCTCTCCCCTAGATGGCAAGTAATCCAATATATGTTAAGTCCAATATATGTATACATATTTATACAATAATCTTGCTGCACCAAAAAAAAAATCAAATCAAAAAGGAAAAAAAAATTGAGAAATAAAATAAAATGCAAGCAAAGAACAAAAAACTGAAAATGTTATGTTATGATCCACACTCAGTTCCCACAGTTCTCTTTCTGACTGTAGATGGCTCTCTTCATCACAAGACTATTGGAACTGGTTTGAAACATCTCATTGTTGAAGAGAACCACATCCATCAGAATTGATCATTATATAGTATTGTTGTTTCCGTGTATAATGATCTCCTGGTTCTGCTCGTTTCACTCAGCATCAGTCCATGCAAGTCTCTCCAGGCCTCTCTGAAATCATCCTGCTGGTCGTTTCTTACAGAACAATAATATTCCATAACATTCATATACCATAATTTATTCAGCCACTCTCCAATTGATGGGCATCCATTCAGTTTCCAGTTTGTAGCCACTACAAAAAGGGCTGCCACAAACATTCTTGCACATGTGGTTCCCTTTCCCTCCTCTAAGATCTCTTTGGGATATAGGCCCAATAGAAACACTGCTGGGTCAAAGGGTATGCACGGTTTGATAACTTTTTGAGCATAGTTCCAAACTGCTCTCCAGAATGGTTAGATCCATTCACAATTACACCAACAATGTATCAATGTCCCAGTTTTCCCACATCCCCTCCAACATTTGTTGTTATCTTTTCTTGTCATCCTAGCCAATCTAAGAAGTGTGTAGTGGTATCTCAGAGTTAGCATCCATCATCTTGACAAAGTAGCCCATTCCATTTCTGGACCACTTAACTATGGAGGAAGGTTTTCTTCATGCTGCCTTGGGTAACCTGCCTCTTGACAATTTCTATTCACTGTAGTCTGAGTTCTCCAATCCAGGATCAAATAAAACAAATTTAAATTCTCTTCTACACAGCAAATCATTAAACAGTGAAAGACAACTATTATGTTGCCCCTTATCATGTCTTTTTTTCCTCCAGAAGAAATAAACATTCTCAATTTATTCAACATAATCTTTGTATAGTATGGTTCCAGACATTTTCACCATCTGCATTACCGTCCTTTGGATACATCTCAGTGTTTAATGACCCTCTTAAAAAAATGACATCCCAAATTTTAGATAATGCTCCAGATGGAGTCTTGAGAAAAGTAGAGGCCAAAAGGACTATTGCATTCCTTCTCTGGACACACACTTCTATTGATGCAGCCCAATTCCAAATTATTATTAGTGGTTCTAGTCATACTGTTAACTCATACTGAGTTTGTAGTCTTGTAAAATGTCCAGATTTTCTTCACATGAACTATTGACTAGCCATGCCTGCTCCATTTCGGTATTTATACAACTGCTTTTTGTTTTAGAATTTTTTTTTTTACTATGAATTAAACACCAAATAAAATGAGTATTTTCATAAACAAGAATAGAAAAGATTATATATGATATATTATATATGATACTGCAAATCTCTTTTTGCATAGTGGTAGAGGCATTTCCAGAAAGATGAAGTGGAGATAGAAAAGTCCAGAGTTAAGATGAGTGCTGAATAAGAAGCAAGCATGGCTTGCCTGGGCACTTCTTTCCATGGGTGGCCAAACTACATAAAAGCATATTTTTCTTTTAATGTGTAATGTGTAACTTTCAGAACTGCCTTACTTTGTGATTCCTTTTGGACTTCAGTTCTCTTCTGTGCATTTAAAAAAATGCTTCAATGACCCTCTTTTTTTTGGCAACTCTACTCCCAGTCCCTAAAAGGGAAAGATCTTTGTAACAAATAATCAAGCAAAGGATTTTATCTGCATCTATTAAATTTAAATCTTTCCTTTGTCTTCTCTTCATAAAATGTCATTTATATTCTGCCCCTCTTTATTTCAGGGTTAGTAACATATTTAAGTAAAAGTAATGACTAAAATCCCCCATCCTTAAGGAGCTTACATTCTAATGCAGGTAGAATCAGGTTACAAGTGAGCATGGCTGAGCTGGATTCTTTTCAAATGGAGATTTCAGGAAGGAAATCAATCAGAATAGGGGTCTACAGGGGTAGAGGAATTTCCAGAAAGATGAAGTGGAGGTAGAAAAGTCTAGAGTCAAGATGAGTGCTGAATAAGAAGCAAGCATGGCTTGCCTGGGCACTTCTTTCCATGGATGGTCAAACTCCCAGGGAGGAAAATCTATTTCCTACTTCTCCTGCCTTTGGCCTAGCTTCTCTTCCAAGTTCTTCACTCTCTGTGTCCCTCTGTTCTTCTACACAGACTCGGGGTATGCTTCTTACTCACTTGCCTCCTGGAATCTGCAGCTTCCTCCAAGGTTTCAGTCCAAGGCCAACCTCTCTCCTGAGGCCTGCCTCTCTGGATCCTCTTAGTTGATGTTCTCTCCTTCCCCAAAGTATTACATATTCAGTTACTAAGTGAAATCGAATCCTACCTTAGTGAAATGGAAACTCCTTGAAGGCAAGAACCGTTTTCACTTTGTTTCTGGATCCCTAGTACCTGGCAGAGTTTCTGCCCACACTAGGTACTTAATACATGAGTTACTGGACTCAAAGAAGGTAGCGAGTGGAAAAACTTCCACCTAAAAACTGTCTCACACTCAATATCTAGGCAGAAAACTCCTATGTACAGTGACCTTGACAAACCTGAAGAAGAATCATTTTATCAAAGAAGGAACCTTAGAAGGAACTAAGATTCAGTTGGATAAAGGAATTAGACAAGTCAGACCACATTTTAGTAAGATGTAATGTAATTGGTGCAGAAAAAAAAATCCTTTGTTTGATTGTTACAAAGAAGGTTCTAGATAATTTACTGTGAATCCTTATTTTAAAGAACATGTCACTGAGGTTTCGGTTCTCCATGACACCTCTGCAGGAAGTCCTCCTCAACAGCCACCCTTCTGTGGTCTCGACACATTGTGCTTCCTTAGTTCCAGTCTCTTCCTGATCACTCCTCGGTCTATTACTATTCAGTAAACATGGGTGTTCCTCTAACTTCTTTCCTAAATCATTTTTCTTTTCTCCTATATCTTTTTAACTCTACCTTCTTTCCTTTAATGATATCATCCATTCCTACTATTGCCAAATCTATATTTCTATCCAATAACTCTCTTCAGAATTCTATTCTACTCACTGGACTTCATACCTGGGACGACCTGAGGTCTGCCTTCATTTAATATAACTTGTAATTTGCCTCTAAGAACCTTTCTAGTTCTAAATCTGATTTTCTTTGAAGTTAAAATAATGACAACAAAAACACATTCAAACTGAAAGTTTGAAACTTTTCTCCAAAACAACTCTCCCTCATTAATCAAAATAATACAAGTATTATTATCTCCATTTTACAAATAAGAAAACAAGAAAAGCCAACTTGGCAAAGTCCAGGCAGGATTTGAATCAAGCAGGTCTCCAGACTCCAGGCACAATGCTCTTTGCACTGCCCCATTACCACCACTCCTGGAAGAAGCCTAAGCTCCAGCAGTGATCTTCCTGAGAACATCCCCGTGATCTCAGCCTGCCAGGTTCTTGATGCTTTCCCCAGCCCCCTAATCAGCCCTCCCAGCTCTGTAGCTCCTTCTCCACAATGCAGAGCTCACTATTCCATCTGCTCCCCCTTCCATTTCCAAAACCAGGCCCGAGTTGAAGCCTCCAACTGCTCCCCCCTCCTCATCCTGGCTGCCTCTCTGACGTGTGCTCTGGTTGCAAGAGCACAGAGTGGTTACATGACTTACCCAGGGTCCCACAAGTATATCTGAACCCAGGTCTTCCCATTGCTTCCAAAGCCAGTCCTTCCTCTCACCAATCCATTCCCCTATACCACCTGAATATTCTCTTAATTTTCTGATCATTCCACCCTTCTTTTTTCCAATATTTCCAGAAATACCCCACTGTCTACCAAATAAAACACACCACAGCAATCCAGATGCAGCTTCCCCTCCCAGGGGATGATCTCCCTTACTTAGCCCAACTTTGCTGGTCTGGCTTTCTTGTCCCCAAGCTCCTCCTGCCTCTCCCACATCCCATACGAACTCCCACTTTCCAGCTCCCCAGTTCTCCCCAGAAAAGTTCCCATACCACCCCCATTCCTTCCTTCCTTCAAACCTCTAAATCTTTAAAAACTCGGATCACTTCTTTCAAATGACCGCCCAATCCAGAGCTCCCAGATATTCCTTTCTCCTATGCTCTGATCCCACAATTGTAATTGCCTGCTATTTGTCTTCACCTGAATATTACCTAAATATTTGTTAACAATCTCATCAACTTTCCTCTAAGATCTAACAAATTACCCTATTTTTGGTAATGGCAACACTCAGGCCTAAAACCTAAACGCTAATTTGACTCTCTCACCCTCTGCTTCCAACTATCAGCCAAGTCCTATAAACTTTCTCTTGGGAGAATTCTGTTCCCACATCTCTTGTCTGGACAACCACTATAATATCCTCCTATCTCTAGGTTCTCATCTTTCCAAACTATCATTCACACAATTACAGAATATTACTAATTTACCACATTACCACAATTACCAAAATAATTTTCCTGAGGCAGAATTTGTCTTCCCACTGCCTCCAAAGGCAGTCCTTCCTCTCGCCAGTCTATTTCCCCTGAATATTCTCTTAATTTTCTGATCATTCCACCCTTCTTTTTTCCAATATTTCCAGAAATACCCCACTATCTACCAAATAAAACACACCACAGCAGTGAGTAAAGTACTTTAACACTATGCATTATATACATATGTGTACATAAATATATATTAGCTAAAAGTTTCCATTATTCTTTATAACAGTACAAATTTAACCGTTTTATTTTCCTTTAAAAAAAAAAGGATAAAAGACAAACTTTAACCTAATGTGAAGATCATTCAGTGAGTTTACTCACATTCAACAGGCTTGTTTTATTCCTATGTCCCTTCATGTCCACTAAGCTCTAGGCAAATTATATTATCAGCTATTCTTTGCTCTCTCCAGTTCCCTCTTGCCTCTGTTCAGGCCATCTTTCAAGACACGGGGGTAGGAATCTGAAATTTTCATTCTCTAAAGTATAAGTCAAGTAACTTTATGTCCCTTGACAAAGCCTTTCTTGAGTCAACCATGTTGAAATTGATAGCTCTTGCCTCACATTTTTCATGGTCCCATCTGGTTCTCTCCTTTGTTCTTAACACATTATACTTCTATGTGCATGCACATGCTATCTCCTCACATTCATATGAGTTTATTGAAAGCAGATGTTATCATATTTTTTCTGTCATAGTTCATTATCATAGTTCAACATAGTCTATTTTATATCATGAGTGCTTAATGTTTGCTGAATTGTGGCAGAAAGAGATACCATAAGTAGAACACTAAACTTGGAGTTGGGAAGACACAAGTCTGAATCTGGCCTCAAAAATTCACGATGGGATCTAGCACGAGCCAAAGCTTCTATCTAAGTTTTCTCTTCTGTAAAAAAGGACAATAAGAGTCTCTACTTCATAAGATTATTTTAAGAGTTAAATAAAATAATGGATGTGTAAACCATTTTGTGATTTAAAGACACATATTAGCTATTAAATTCAGAGTATGGAAATATTATTTTTCTTCTAAATTGTCACTGAAAATTCTGAGCATAAGAAATTTTGGTGGGTCTTATTTCTCATTTGATGTAGCAATCCAATCGAGGAGGAAGAGGAGGAGGAGGAGGAGGAGGAGGAGGAGGAGGAGGAGAAAAGAAAAGCTATTCTTTCATCTTTCATTCCCTCTCCACAGGGCAGGGATTGTCCTTTTTCATCTTTGTATGAGCATCACCAGGTACAAGGCATTGAATAAATACTGAGCAATTAATAACTGTTTGTTGAACTGAATTTTCCCCTTGTTCTTCTGACTAAACATTCCCATCACCCTCAATTGTACCTAAAATGATGATTTAATTTCCCCCCTCAACATCCTAGTTTGACAGTTCCCTTCCACAAGTTACACAAGCATGGTCTGACCACGGCAGCAGACAGTAAAGACAAATCATAATTAATGGGTTTTTCAATATCCCTACCATATTGGCATGTATTAAGTTCCAGGTAAAAGGCCTTACAGGGTCTCTTCCATCCAGTTCTTGTGCAAATGACTATCTAAAACACTCAATTCTAAACTTACCGCCCTCCACACCCAAATAAAAACCACCATTAAGCAAGTTAAACATAAGGCTTTTTTTTTCGTTATGCTTCATCACTTCTACCTGTCAAAATCTTTTAAAATCTTCAGCCCATCTCAGCCATCTCAACATCAAATTAAACTATAGACCCATTAATCTAGATCTTCCCAAGCCACAGCTAAAATAACCACATATAATTTGTTTTACCAATCAAAAGACTAAAAACTATGAGCAAGTTGTTCTTAGAAGATACTCCTATCTCCTAGAACTTTGGGTGCTCATCAATACTTACATACTATCCCAACAGAGCACTGTCTTTTCTTGGCCTCTGCAAATTTCAATCTAAGAAAAGCATCAGTTTTACCCTTTATGACATCTACATGAATAAACCCATTCTGGTTTTCCATCCAGAAATAAAATCCTTTAAAAGCAATCTCATTACACATACAGTGGTGCATAATCGTACCACTATAGTTAGAAATATCAAATACTTTTAAATACCATGCTCCTCCCTTTCTTTCACAGCTAATAATGGATTTAAATGATCAAACCTTTAGCCTGAGAGGATCCATATCTTTAGACATTTCTTGCTTCCTCATCTCAGCAATTGTCTTTGGTCCTTTTTTATCAGATTTCGATGAAAATCCCTGATTGGGTAACAGATCTTCAAAATCATTTTCTGAAACTTTTGGCTTTTGAGCTGGGACAAAAGACAATAAAAAGTATTTTTTTTTGGGAAACTGATTATATGTAGCCTTTCATAAAACTATACTTTCCCCCACGTAAAAGATTACCTTTTTTCAAAGAAACACATTACAAAAAGCAGCACATGTATGAAGGAGAAAGGGATAAAAAAGGAGAGGAAGAGAGAAAGGAGGAGGGAAGGAAGGGAAAAAAGAAAAGAAGCTCAAAGCAGTTACTTTTTAAAACTCTGAGACAGTCAACTAATTTTTAAAGAATTTGGATACAAAAGGAAAATCATACTGGTTTGTGAAAAACAGGGTTCTTAAGAATGAGAAACTAGCTTAATCTGGGTGAAGTATACATTTATACTGAGGAAACGTGGCCCTAAATAATATGTTTGTTGCTCAGTAGTTCAGTTGTGTCTGACTCTATGTGACAAGTTTGCCATTTCCTTCTTCAGTCTGTATTCATTTTACAGATGAGGAACTGAAATAAATAAGAGTTAATGACTTGCCCTGAGTCACATAGCTAGGAAAGTGTCTGAGGCTGGGTTTTAATTTTCCTGACTCCAGGCCTGGTGCTATATCCACTGCACCACCTAGATGCACTTGAATAAGATACCAATAAGATATATAATTCTAACAAGCGCACCAATACCTAACTTTCCCTAGATGATATGATTTAAGACTTAATCAAAAGTATATGTAGCCACTACTCTAGTGTAACAAGGAGACTTTCCAGCATCAATTTTTTTTAATGACTAAATATTTCCATTTGCGAAGTATTCACACAGAGAGTTCATTATATGCAATTTAATCATTTAACATTTTAACTTTGTTCAGGTTGTACACTCCTTCACCTCCCATGGATTCAGTAATGATTTCCAGCTCAATGATCCGTTAGGAATAATGGAATAAAAAACCTGTCAATATGGGCTATTCAAAACCCCTACCTGTTATTCCAGGCAATGAGCATACTTATCTGTCTCTCAAAATTACAGAAAATATTGGAATACAAGACTAATTATAGTATCTAGCCTTTTAAAAATTATTTCCCAGTCTTCCAGCTCCAGTAACAAGCCCAAAGGATTTCCCTTCCATCCACCATGCACTAATATTACACATCAGCCATTTGCTATCTACGAAACAGCCAAGTGAAAAAAAAGTAGCATCTGAGTAGGGAAATATTACAGGCTATCTACCTTGAGTCTCCCAGATCTATAACTCAGATTAGATTTTGTTGATATATTGCAAATAAAAGACAATTTAGGGAACTCCAGCTCCCCTATCAACACATTATTTCAGCAAATCAAAGCTAAATTCTGGGTTCCCAAGACAAAATTCTAAGAGTATCTCTCTTACTCGAAAAAATCATTAACACAAATAACTTTTGATTGAAAATGGCTAATGTGGATTTGTTTCCCCCCCTAAATTCACACATAAATTGATCAAAATGGAAACCACGTCATTTAAAACTAATACCTGCTTCATATTTAACTAGTTTTCCTCAAAACACAGGTTTAGCAAAAAATCATATACTAAAGACACCTACAACTTACCAAAACTGGGAGCTCTAATGCCCCTCTCTTCTCGTCCTCCAATAACACTGAAGTTCACAGAATAATTAGGTTTCGTCTGTGGACTTGATTTGGTTTGTTGTGATTTTGCCTGGGAAGGCCATGATGGACCATAGTTTGGAGGCTTTATCTGCCACGGGCTTCCACCTTTTGAAGACTGAGCTGCTTTGGAGGCAAATCCCCCAGGAGAAAATCCACAAGAAGAACCTGAAAAAAAATGCAAGTTTTCATGGAAACAGATCATCTTCAAAAACTGCTCAAAACACTATCTCTAACCTTACTGTCTTAAAAATTACTGAAAACAATGGCACAGCGATGAGAGACTAAGAAAAATATTTTTTTTTCAGAATGAAAATCTATTTAGTTTTCAATTATTCAATATACAAAAAACAAAGATAATAGAACTCAAGAGACTTCAGCAGTCTCCATTCCTTCTTCAATCAGTTTTTTTTTAATGCTGAGGCAATTGGGGTTAAGTGACTTGCCCAGGGTCACACAGCTAGGAAGTCTTGGAGTGTCTGAAGCCACATTTGAACTCAGGTACCCTGACTTCAAGGCTGCTACTCTATCCACTGTACCACCTCGCTACCCCCTCCAATCAGTCTTTTAAAGAGTTCCTAACAGTTGGAAAATATGCTATTTTAGTACTCAGCAAGGATACTTTGAATTTTCAAGGTTATAATACTTTAAATACCAGGTATCTGATATAATTGATAGTAAAATGTTCACAAAATGCTTTGACAATCTAAAAAGTCTGGCCTCCCAACTTGGAACAAAGGTTAAACCAAGAACAAATGACACTGTAAAACTTCAGCAGCTCATACTTGTAGAAAAATCATAACTCCACCCGCCCACTCAATTTTAAGGGCTTCATATCCCCTTTCCCCCCTCCCGCCCTATGAAAATGAAAATAGAATAAATCAAGCTATCTATCCCTTCTCCTTTCCCCCCAATTCTTTACTCTCTGTGACTCATACTTGCCTTAGGCACAGAAATCACTAGCTGTAATGCTAAGTTTGAGCTCTGGATCATGAAAAAATTCCTCTTTAGGAAATGGATGTTTAAAACCATGATTAGACAAATGCATTTATGTCAAGATGAGAAAGAGGCAAAGCCCTCCTTTGAAAAGTTTGTTGTGTGATTGTTACATTAGAATACCCTCTTTTGGGCTAACTGGGCTAACAAGACCAGTAGCAGCCTCTATTTTCTCCTCTATAAAGTGGAAATGATACCTTCCAGGGTCATAATGAGAAAAAATATAAAATAAATGCTTAGCACAAGTTATTATATAGCACAATGGCCAGCACTATTTTCTTACAGAGGCAGTGCCAAGTACTAAAAAGCTTTAAAGAAATAGATATGCTACATTTATGGAACAGAAGATTACAAATATCTGTGTATTTCATTTTTATTTAAGGGGAGGGGAGGTGTTTGCCTCCCTTTTCTCATCTGTAAAATGGATTAGATGATTTCTGGGAAACTTTCCAGTTCTAAATTTATGAAACTATGCTGACCAAATTGACAAGAAGTACAGAGGAGAAAAAAGTATAAGGGGGTTGTAACTGCACCAGTGTTAAGATAAACCATATCCCAACAATGAGATTACAGTTTATTCAGACAAATATATCCAGCAGAAACTCAACTCTTTCTACACAAAGCATCACCAACACTGATGTTCTGGATTACTGCTGAGCTAATTCAGTGAGTTTTGTAGCACGTTTTGACAGTTAAAAGTATGAGACCACCTTATTCATATATGTAACCAGTCAGCTGCCTCCATGGCAAGAAGCTACAAGCCCTGGGAGGACAATAAAGGAAACACATTGCTCACAACTACAGACCAGATCAGCCTGACCTCTGGAAGAAGAAACCAAGGTGGCTGGGAAACTAAAGAAAGAAAATGCTACCTTTGGGGCCAATGTTTCCCACAAATTTACATTTACTACAGCACCTAACCATCAAAGCAGGAAGCACAAAGTGGTCATATAGGAATAATATGCAAAGGGAAGTCAAAGAAAACATCTTTGGAAAAAACACTCATAGCTGTAGCAGAAAACAAGAGGTCTGTCAGCTTACTTCTACCTTCCTTATTCAACCCATGAAATCCTTCTTCTTCAGTCCCTTATCCCTCCTTCTGCTGTCCTTTCACATTCAATGATACTTATTTCTTTCTTATCCCATTATTTTCTCCTAAACTATTCCTCTGCAGTTTAAAAAAAAAAAAAAGAAAGAAAAGAAAAAAGGCCTTCCCACAATTCTCACTTAACCGCTCTAACACAGTTACATTCAAAAACAGCAACAAAGTCTCAGCCCAAAATCCCATCCCCTTGAAGATATTTTTCAGATGCCAAATGCCACCCAACATATTAGCTCTCTTTTCCAGCAGAAATTTAATAAGCATGCCATCTATGCCTTCATCCAAGTCACTAATGGAAATGTCGAACAGGGTCACCCAGAACCTTTGGTTCTACAAGAGAGATGTCTTCAAACATACACTGACACATCAATCTTCAAACTCTGGATCCAACCAATCAACTAACTTAACTTTACTACCATCACTACCTGTGTCCATCTAATCCACAAAGATCTCATCAAATGACACAGTAAAACCAATATACTCCATATCCACTTAAAAATCTCTTGATCTAGTTCCTAGCAACCATGTCAGAAAACAAATTGGAATTAATCTGGCATAATTGGGTCATCATGAACCTAACTTGTCTCTGGAGAGAGCCAACTCTCTAAGCATGCCCATTTCTATCCACCGGTCCTAATTCTGCCCCCTGGGGTCAAGCAGGACAACTTTAATCCCTATTCCATGGTGCAATCATTATTTTTCATTTCTCTCTCTTTGGGTTTCTCAGAGTACACCAGAATTTATTAGTCTGTTCTCTCTTTTTCCATAATACTACAATGAAAGTTAAAACGATAATAAGTATAGAAAAGTAAGAGGAAGGAGAGATCACATCAAACTATGTAAAATTCTAGTGACCAGACCTAACAATCTTTTCTCAAGATTCTTCCTTGATCTTCCTGCATCAGATTGAGTACCAACTGGGAAATCCAAAAGGGGGAAAAAAAAATCACAATGAATCGTTTTCCCAGCCTAAGTAGGCATAAAGAGACATGTAAGGAGACTAGGGATTGGGTCTAGTCAAAAACAGCCATACAGAATAAGCTGGAAAATGCTTTGCAAGAAGGTAAGGATCCCAAATGTAGTACAGAGGAACTTAAAATTTGTGAAGTGTGAAGAACAGCAGCTCACTAACCAGTTCTTTGTCAAAGATCCAGGGCAGATTCCAAAAGACACTATGCCTGGAGTAATGCTTCAGTGAAGAATGGTTCAAGGCCCTTGGCTGGGTACTGAGCAAGGAGCAAGTTCAGAAGCAAGCAGTGGCTGCCTGGCATTGATTCAGGGAGCAGATCTCAGTTCTAGCTTCCAGCCTTGCCTGAAGCCCTCAAAAGAAAAATCATTTCAGGTTTAAAGGATCCAAGGAGAGCCTACAGTTCTGTTCTCTAAATCAGGAGAGTTTCCTAGATAACAGAAAAAGGCTCAGTCCAGCAACATCTAATGTCGTTCAGACCCAAACAAAAGCAAGGAACTTAGAGAGCTCAGACGATGGGAGCAGCAATCAGATTTTGCCCCAGACCAAACTACTCTGGAACACTGAAAGACTGTAGGTCTCCAAGCCTGAGAATCTGAAATAACACAACATTCAATATTTAAAAAAAAAAAAAAAAAGCAGGCCCCAGACATCTAGATATTCCTCCAGAAGTGTGCAGAACCTAACCTTAACATCAAGTTCAAAGTCAGGAAGTAAGCTGGAAGTATGAGTCCTCCAAAAAAAAAAAAAAAAAATACCCCAACATAGCCCTATTAAGGTAATAGGAAGCTCAAAATACAAACTCAGAAGAGAATGACTCCAAAACATCTACAAGCAAAACCTCAAAGAAAAACAGCTTGAGTATAAGGTTTGGTATCCGTGGCACAGATGAAGGAATTCGGGGGGGAGAGGGGTGGAGGAGAAGGTTTTTTTGGTTTTGGTTTTTTTTTTTAATGAATGGAATGGGAACACTACAGGAAAGAAATTAGAAAAGGAATGAGAGCTATGAAAGAAAATATTGGAAAAGAAATAAACAGCTTGTCATAAGAGGTTAAAAAAAAACTATGCCCTGGCTCTCTTCAACAATGAAATGTTGCAAACCAGTTCCAATTGTTAAGTGAAGAAAGCCATATACAACCAGAGAGAGGGATATGAAATGTGGACCACAACATAACATTTTCATGCTCTCTATTGATGTTTGCTTGCATTGTGTTTCCTTTTCCTGATTCTTCTTTCTTGTAGATACGATTTTTCTTGCACACCAATGATAAGTGTGGAAATATGTATACATATATTCGATTTGTCAAGTATTTTAACATAATTAACATATAGTGGATTTCCTGTCATCTAGGGTAGGGGTGAGGACTAGGGTGGGAAAACATAACAGAAAGCTTTGTAAGGGTCAATGTTGAAGAATTATCCATACATATGTTTTGCAAATAAAAAGTTTTAATAAAGGAAAAAAAAAGAAAAGAAAATTATTGAAGACAAAAAAACAACAACAACAAAAAAAACCTATGCCTAAGTAACAAACTCCCTGAAATGCTGATTGAAATACCAATAAATATTTCAGTCAGTCAATAAATGTTTATTAAACGGCCAATATGTGCCAGGCACTATACTAAGTGTTCCAAGGGATATTAAAAAAAAAAAAAAAAAAAAAAGGCAGAAGACCCAAAAAGAACTTTTAATGATAAAGAGAATTTCCAAAAATTCTTGATGAAAAGACCAGAGTCACATAAAAACTTTAAAGTGCAAACACACAAGTCAAGAGAAATATAAAAAGGTAAACATGAGTGAATAATTATAAGAGACTAAAATAATAAACTGTTTACATTCTAATATATGGTGTTTATTCATGTACTCCCAGAGAACCCATCATGTAAGGAATATAATTAGACAGAGGGCATGGGAATAGTTGTTATGTTTTGATGACCTTAAAAAAAGAATGGAAAAGGAAGCAATGAAGAATACAAAGAGAGGGATAGAAGATGGATGGAGAAAGTAATCTCATATTATCATGGTGCAAGCCTATATAAAGAAAGAAATGACAACTGAAACTTGAATCTCAATGTCATTTGAATTGATCAGAGTTGGATACAGAAAAACATTTTAAACAACCAAGAGACAGAAGAGGAGTAAATAACAAAATAGAGGCATCATTCTTAATTAAGCAAAACAATTTCTAACTAAGGATATATGAAAATATCAGCTCTTTTTGTGATGGTAAAGAACAGGAAACTGAGGAGGTATCCATCAATCAGGGGAAATTCAAACAAATTCTTACATATGTGAATATGATGAAATACCATTATGCTGTAAGAAATAATAAATGGAATGGTTTCAGAGAACCATTGCAAAGTGAAAAGGGCAGAATTAAAAAAAACAGTTTATAGAGTGACAATATTGTAAAGACAAATAACTTTGAAAGACTTAGAAATTCTGATTAATGCAATCACTATTTCAGAGGAAATCAGGATGAACCATACTACCCAAGTTCCTAATGAATGCAGAATGCAAAATGAGACATACTTTTTTGGATATGACCAATCTGGGAATTTTTTTAGCTTGAACAGACATCTGAGGTAGTTTTTTTCTCCTTTCAAAATTGGTGGGGGGTGGAATAGGAGGGAAATAAGCCAGATTATTATTGTATGGGGGAAAAAACGGAGTTTTTAAAGTAACTCAAACACACCCAAAAATGCATGAAATACAGAGGCAGAAAAAGAAATGTAAGAATGACAAAGTAACTTGAAAATTGGAAAAGAGAAGAAAGCCAAACAAGGAAGACAGAGGGAAAAAGAAAACAGTACTTTTGATAAATTCCTATTTTCAGAATAAGAAAAGTCCAAACCATAGAATATGCAGTGTGACAGAAATCTACAAGGTTGTTCTATAGTAGTGCCTCCCACACAATAGATGCACAATCAATATCTGCAAATGATCAGAACATCAAATTTTAAAATAAGGAGTTCTCAAGAAAAGAACCATAAAGTATCATAGGGAATAAGAAATTTAATTTTACATATGTTCAGAAAAAAATACAGCTCTGAACCAGATAAAGATTACTATTCAAGCATGTCATCAATATCAGAGTTTAGGACAAACAGATCCCAACCTAGAATTTTCCCGTATCAGGCATGGTCTCCACTTAAAATCTGAGCCCTAAAAATCATTAACAGTGGTTCAGCCTTTTTTTCAAACTTTGGAAACTTTCTGATTCAAACTCAACTCTCTCAAGTCTTTAACTCTTTCTAGTACAAGAGAAGCTCCTTTTTGCACAATGCAGTCAGTGAATAATTGCGAAAATGTCCAGTTACTATCCCAACACATCAGCTAAGTTTTAGCTACACCCCATTTTACCTTATCCAATGAAATGATGTATCAATTCTCACACATGCTGCTACTGAAGGAGGTTCTAAGAAGCACTAATATTAACTAGATGATTTATAGGAGTTTGAATTTTCAGAATGCCTAGATTTCTTAGCCCATCAATGGCTAGAATAGAAAGGTTTTTAACACAATAATAATGAAAACACTTGGATTCATACATACTTAAATTACATTTTGAAAAAGAAATCATTTCCATAAGTACTAACATTTTAAACACAAACTCCTGTTTTTTTGTTATAAATTTCACTCGTTACCTTGAATACTTGAACTGAGGTTAGCAAGGTCAGCAAAGGGATCAAAGCTCTGAGGTTTAGCCTGACTAGCAGATGAGCCAGAGATAACACCTGACTGGCTTCCTGAAGAAAAGGTTGAACCTATGGAATGGAGAAAACATTTAATATTCAATAAAAAAAAAAGTCAACAAGTATTTAGTAAGTGTCTATTAGGAAGGAAGGAAACAAGCATTTATTAAGTGCCTACTTTTGCCAGGGACTATAGTAAGCTCTAGAAATACAAAGAAATGCCAAAAGACAAACCCCTCTCCTCACCCCACCCCAACCCCAACATACACATCCCTCCTAAGTCTCTGCTCACAAAGGAGCTCACAGTGTCATGGAAGGTAACACACAAACCACTCTATGTGACTATTCAAAACTGTTAACCTCTCAGTTCCTGGATGTAATTGTACAATTATCCTCAAATAAATGCTGCCACACAAGAACTGCCTTCACTCTCTTCATCTGTTAATACTCTCTACCTTCACATGCAGGTTTGGCAGGCTGCGGTGATGGTATGTTGCCAATCCCAGAGGAATCGGCCCAGGAGTCCCATCCTCCCAAGAGATCAGGATGACTGGCAGAAGTTGTCATTTTGGTAGGCTGCTCTGTTGGCAAATTTCCTAGAAGAAAGTTCCAATGATAGAGGCTTATTATTTAAAGCAAGCATTATAAATGAAGCACATGCCTCTCTGGGCATGGTCACATGTAGGGAGAGGATTATTAGACCTAATTTGGGTTTCTTCTCTGAGTATTTTTTTCTATCTATCCTCTGAGGATACTAATTCCAGTCAGCTTCATTCTAGCATCCAATTCAAGGACCAAAGAGCTCTGAATAGATAGATTTATCTCAATATTCTGATATTTCAACAAAGAATAAAAATCATTTCTCAGGTCTTTCCTCTCACATGTCTCTGGCCTGAGAAGTCCTCTTAAGGGTCCTGCTCCTAGCCAAGTGTGACAGGTAATTCTGTGGTTCCACTCTAGAGAATCTGTCTCTTCGTTTTGCTTTCACAATCACTTCTGTCAACCAATGCCTTGTATTCAGTATTCATCATCTAGAAAAATCTGTTTCCGTCTTGGTGAGAGCAATTGCCTCACAGCACTTTTTGGAACCTTCATCTACTGACGCAAAATTCTGTATTAACCCATTATCTCATTAAATGGAAGATTGAAATTCTCCTATTTCTTTAAGGCATAAGCTTTACAAAGCATTATATTATAACACCCCTGGGAGAAAGTTATTATTATTATTCCCTTTCTAAAGATAAGGATACTGAGGCAGAGTTGAAATGATCTGCCCCAGATCAAACATCTATTAAGAATATGAAAAAGAGGCCCCACCTGAGCCCCCTCTCCTCCAAGTCCAGTCCTCTTTCAACTATACACCCCAGAGAATGCTAACTGTAAGTCAACATTCACTCTTACCTTTCAACCAAAGGCCACCTAACCTAAAAAGCCACCTTCTCCCTCAAACACAGAAACCAAAGCCAGCACTGCAGGCCAGGCCCAACAAGCTGAGGTTTAAGGATAGAGGTGACTGCTAAGAGATGATAGTGACAAAACTCTAAAGAAGAAAATATTTAACAATTTTCTATAATTCTCTTAGTAAAAGATGCAAAACTTAAGTTATCTGTGTCTTAAGCACATTAATCATCATATCCTATTTTGCATCATAATTATTTTTGTATACTTCCTCTCCCCAGATAGATAGTATATTCCATAATGGGGAGAGCTATATTTGCATCCCTAGGACCAAGCACAGTACATTGCATATATCAGACAATTAATAAGTGTAGGTTTACTTGTGAAGACAAGGAGAGGCAATGTAGCTGCTGAACTTTTAGGGCATCTGACAACCAGAAATAAAGCAATGGCCAGTAAGTCAAATATTTGCAGTGTGGTCCTAATTATCATTTATTAGAACTAAGATTGTAAAGGGCTTGAAATGCTAAATAGAAGAGTTTGCATTTGATCTTAAAGGTAATAAGAATCTACTGGAGTTTAAGCAAAGGAGTTATAGTCAAACCTAAGCTCAAGGAATATCACTTTGAAAGTTATGTGGAGGATGGACTGGAAAAGGAAGAGACCTAAGGCACAGGGACTAGTCAGGACTCAAGTGCAATAGTTTAGGCAGGAGATAATCACAATTGAACATATAGATTTGGGAGTCATCTCCCAAATGCAAAAATGACTAGGTCACCAAATGCAGAGAAATAAAAGGACCTAGTACAGAACCATGGCAATATCACCACCAGGGGAGAGACACATCATTATCCAGCAGAACAGAATAGGCAGCAGCCAAGGAGTTAGGAGAATCAAGAGAGCAGTTATGAAAGTTATTTGGGAGGGTCAGTTTCAAATGGGACAGAGAAAAGAAGAATGATAAAGTTTAGTAAAAGCCCTTATGATCTAGCAATTAAACCATAATTGTGCATTTTGAACAATGAAATTTCAGATAAATGAAGTGTGGAGCTAAAATATTTCAGAGCAAGAGGTTTTTTGGAGGAAAAAAAAAAGATGAATGAGAATACCTGCTTCTTTTTTGCTACTGAGCTCCTTAATAAGCACCAATAAAAAGAAGTTGCAATGGCAAGTTTCAGGTCAACCTAAGAACTTTCTAAAAGGGGGTAAGTGTTAATAATAGAATAAAAGAATTAGAGTCAAGGCATCTATGTTTGGTTGCTATCTGTGACATTTGTTACCCACATGGCTATGGGCAAGGAATATAAACTGTAATGTGGAGTGCCTATTCCATAGGCTGTTATAAGTATCAAATAAAAATGTATGTCAAATACTATTTAAATCTTAAAATATTATATAAATGCCTGTTGTTTCAGATAATAATAATAAAAGATCAATTCAAAAATGGAATGGGACCATGTTATAAAACTAGAGAATTGCACACAGACTGATTACCCATCAGGGATATTATAGAAGAGATTTCAAGCTTCAAATAAAAAAAGACAAGATGCCTTCTAAGGTTTCTTCCAATGATAGCACATTGTGCTTCCTTAAAGGGGAGAATGGAAGGAAGAAGCACCACTCTCCTACATCAGGATAAAATGCTGTATGACTCTTAAGAGTTAAGAAACTTTGAGCCAAAGGAACTAATGAGTGGACACTTTGAGACCCTCTGTTCCCTTAGTTCTCCAATAATCTTCCTGCAATGAGAAGTTACTCTACATTGTTCTAAAAGATCAGAAGATCTGTTTAGACCTCCCTATACTTTTTTATCAAGATGCTCATATGTGAAATGTTTTAAATCCAGCTCAGATGCAATTTAGGCCAAACTTTTAGGTCCAGAGCATTATGCTGGACAAGGTTATCTACCAAGAACACTTCAAAATAATATCAGAATTAATATCAGAATACCAGAGAACTTGCAGAGTTTGGGTAACAGCAGAAACACATACCCACTACATTAGATCAGCTAACAGAAACGCAATCAAGTTTGAAAAGGCTTTTGCTGTATCACAGAAACCCTGAAAATATCTTTGCCTCAAGAAGAGAATTATTATGTCTCTCACACTTGGTTTGTGGGAATAAACATAGGAAAAACTGCTAAGGTGCTTGTTTTTATTTATGTCTTTCCCAACCATGAAAGTATGGTAGGGCCCCAAACCCAAAAGTGCACAGGCTTCTACCCATACCCCAATGTGTACTAAATGGAACAAAGATGAATGCTGAAGAGAAGCACAAACAGCTAGAAATCTATCTACTACAATATCATAATACAGCATGATTTTCTGTAAGAAGGAAAGCACAAACCAAAAATGACAACACACCAAGATATAAGGCAATTCCATTTATATCCTATTTTTTTTTCAGATAATTAATTTGAAAAACAAAAAACAAAAAAACAAAACCCACCCAAGGACACCAGTTTATCATTCTCAAAAAATTAGTATTACAAAATGAGTAGAGATTGGTATATATTAAAGTTTTATGAATCATGGTAGTTTTCAGCAGACATTTTCACAAAAGATATATGTTTTCTATATCTACAACAGAGATTTCATTTTAATAAATAGTACATGATAAGAAATTTAATCTAAATATCAGCTATAAATCTTTTGATCAGTACACAGCCTCCTACTACGGCAACATTAAAATTTACAAATTATTCATGGCTCACTTACCTAAATTTAAGAAGTCAGAGCTGGAAGAAGGAGGAGGTGCACTGTGTGTAGAAGGAAACACACTGGATGAAGCTGGTGCAGAACTGGGATTAAGAAAATCTTCAAACAAATCTGGATTGGAATGACTCTGAGTTTCTGAACTGGATGACATCGTGAATGGATCAAATGGATCAGCTAAACAAAATGGTAGTCAAAATAGTATGAGCTGTTAGAATTTACTAACAGGACAATTTTTACTTTAACCTACTCAATTAAAGGTAAGATGAGATCTTACAAGAAATAATTTTAAGTAAATGTCTTATCATTATGATAGTACTACTGAATCTTTCTCTCAGAAGGTAAAAACAAAAAGAAAAATTATTTCAACTAATGAGAACCTCAAAAAAACAATTATATGATTAAAAAAAATCTTTATTGACATCTACTCAATCGAAGTTCATGATTCTTTTCCCATGGAAGCTACTCTCTTCATATTGATTCCTTGACCACTTCATCCCTCTATCCTAGGCATCTCCCAAAGCCAGATTCAAGAGAAGTCTCAGAAATTTTGCATATTGGTGCAGGAAAATCTATATTCTAAAATTAATTAAATCAACTAAATTAAAAGCATTGAATGTAATAGTAAAGAGAAATGGCTTCTAGGAAATCATAATTATAGCATTCAATTGTAAGTTAAGCTACTATACCTAAGCATTTCATCATTTTATTTTATTTATTTATTTTTGTTGTTGTTGAGGCAATTGGGGTTAAGTAAGTAAGGGTCACACAGCTAAGAAGTCTTAAGTGTTTGAGGCCAGATTTGAAGTCAGGTCCTCCTGACTTTAGGTGCTCTATCTACTGCGCCACCTAGCTGCTCCAGTCATTTTATTTTGTAATTGCTGAGGATATCAGAATCTCTTTATTTGACAGCAGATAAACAAGAGATAACTACACAGATTATTCAGAGCACTTTCAATTTATAATTCAGTCAAGTTTAAGTAATAATGGTGGTAAAATTAAAGATCAGAAGATCGGAGACCTGAAAACTCTCAAAAGACTTTCTTTCATAAATTTACATGTCTGCATTATCAGGAATATCTTTTCATTAAATTCTAGAATTGTATAAAATAAGAGAGTGGGTCTTGGCATCCCTAAAATTGAAACTACAAAAGTTTCTTGACATTATCTACTTCTCTATTTAAATTTAAATCTTTCTATTATTTCTATATTTTAATATTATCCCTTCATTTCTAAATAAAGATAAAAATAATGACTCCAAAAGGTAAAATTTGGTATTTCAGGGGAAAATTCTACATATATGTCACTCACAATAAATGTCCTTGTTTTAAGGAAAATAATTTAAAATTATTTCAAATGAATGTGCAAAATTAATCAAGGAGAACATTAAATCAATGGACAAAATGATGGTTCAAACATAAGGAATTTATTGGTTAAGGATGTGTGTTAGATGACAATGCTTAAGGGTGATAATGTAGCCTTTAAGTGTTATTAGCTTTTGTAAACTTCTAGACAAATGAAAAGAAAGGTGAACAAAATTTTGCTCTGGAAGCTGCAAATAGGAAATTCAGACTGTTCCCCATGCCTATGGATTTACTATTGCAGGGCATGGTGAAGCAGTAACATTGCTTCATTGCCCAAGGAGAGATCAAGGTGTTGAGGAACCACAGAAACCATTTTAGCAAGCACACCTGAGATCTTAGCTAAAATTTAAGCTAATCCTGAAACTTGCATAGCGATTCAACCTCTATTCATCTCTTCCTTACCTTTCCAAAAAGGATTTTTCTTCTTCAATGTCCCAGAGGACAGACAGAAGATGGAACAGAAAAAGATTTATCTAATTACAAGGGATCTAAATGCTGCTTTCTCTAGGTAACTTGAGGTAAACTGCTTCAAATTTCATCTAAAATAATTAGCATACAGATGATCATTAGAACTCTTAAGCTCTGTAGGATTCTAGTACTAAATGATCCATGAGATCCCTTGTAGTTCAGAAGTTTTTACCATGCCATTCAAATCCTCAGATTTCATAGTTATTTTTACCTCCAAGCCCTATTTCCTCCTCTTCTCTACTAATCTCCTAATCTTCCCAGCACAGATATCCTAGATTTATCAAGTCTGTCACATGCACATCACCAAAATCACTAATTTCCAGTTCTATTCAGGACAGAACTTCCTGAAACCTTCTCCATCACATCTACAGTGAGGAGATAATCCTCTAATTATAAGATTCAGCTATCTATAAACCCTATTATTTCCTTCCTTTTTTCAAGTCTTAGATCCATGGACCCTTCAAAGCAGGAAGCAAAGTAGAATAAGAAAAGCTAAAAATTCACTTATCTTCTTCATATTTATTATTCATCTTAATAAGAAATTCACAATTAGAATATTATTGGAAAAAGTACATACCAGCTGAAGAGTGTGCTACACTTTGTGAAGTGCTCTGTGCATTATCTGAAGGAGGAGGAGCGCTGCTGAAAAAGAAATCTGTCCCTGCCCCAAGCAAGTCCCCTGTAGGTTCTTCCGAAATGGCTGCACTGGCAACAAACAGATTGCTTAACAGATCAGCATTACTAGAAGAACTCTGAATTTCTTTGGTGGCATGACTTTGCTCTGATCCAGCTTCAGAGTCCAAGCCTAGCAAATCAACACTGTCTTCTTGATGTGACTCCTGCAGCTGGGCTGAGGGTTCATAATCTGTATCGAAAAGTAAATTTTCATCTTCTGCTTTTTCGGGGGCACTTGACGTTTCTTCTTCAACATTAATTACTTTGTTCTCACCAGGGAAAGTAGAAGGATCTTCATCAGACAACTCACTTCCATCCCTGTCTTCATTCAGGACAAAATGGTTTTCTTTAAGAAAGTTATTTTCTACTCCAGATTCTGATGCTTTTCCTTCTGCAAAATTAGAAGGGAGTAGCAGGGATGTGGAAAAAGAGGAATGAGAAAAAACATAAGATTCATAAACAAATCAAATTTCAAATGCTTAGGGAAATATTCTTGTAAGATTTTCATGATTAAAATAGGCTTTCTCTTGCACACACATACATAGAGTCAATAAACATATATTTATTGGGCCAATATTGAATGCTTGGCAAAAGTTACAATAGTAATGATCTTTGCCCTTACAAAGTTAGCGCTCTAGATGGAAGGATAAGATTTGCCAACCATAATACGCAAATATAAATGACACAAGAATTAACTGAAATATAATGAATAATGCTGACATGTACAGTGCTAAAAAAAAAAAAGTCAGAAGAGAAAGAATAATGACAGCTACAGAAACCTGGAAATCATCGGAAGTTTCATGAAGGAAAGGGAGTCTTAAAGAAATAGATGTCAGAAGATGATTTTATCTAGAGAATAGGAAGAAGGAAAGGATACATTCCAGGTGACAAGAAAATTGGCCAGATTACAGAAGAATGACTATGATACCGCTTCAAGATGATGAAGAGATGAGCCTGATTTTTGTACAGTCAGCAATGATACATGGCCTTGACATAAAATCATATCATAAACAAGTTAGAAGAACAAAGAAAAAATTACCTTTCAGATATATGAAAAGAAAAAAATATTCATGACCAAATAAGGGAAAGAGTGGATCAGAAAAGAGAAAATGGACAATTTTTGATTATATAAAGTTAAAAGTTTTTACACAAACAAATCCAAATAAAGTTAAGATTAGAAGGGAAACTGTTAAATGGGGGGGGGGGGGGGTCTTTACAGCAAGTTTCACTGATAAATGTCTCATTTCTAAGACATAAGGAACTGATTCAAATTTATAAGAATAAGAGCCATTCTTCAGTTAACAATTAAAAGATATAAACAGCCAATTCTGAAGGGAAGAAATTCCATTTTCTACAGCCATAAAAATGGTCCAAATTACTAATAATTAGAAAAATGCAAATTAAATCAATTCTGAGATTCCATTTCATATGCATCACATTGGTTAAGTTGACAAAAGAGGAAAACTGCAAATTGTAAAGGGGCGGCACATAGTCACACTAATGTACTGCTGGTGACCTAATCTAGTTATTCTGGAAGCAATTTGGAACTAGGTCCCAGTAGTCACTGAACTGAACACATTTTGATCTAATGATATCACTACTCTTCTTAGACCACAAAGAGATCAGCTAAAGAGGAAAAGGTCCCATACAGAAAGCATATACATAACAGCTCTTATTGTAATGGCAAAGAATTAGAAACTAAGGGGTTACCCATCAATTGGAGGGTGCTTGGACAAATGATGGTAAGTGAAGGTGATGGAAAAATATTGTGCTGTAAGAAATGAAGAAAGATGGTTTCACAGAAACTTGAAAAGATTTGCGTGGATGAGAGAAGTGAGCAGAATTGCAATGTAAAAATGAGCAATTCTCAAGTACTTAAGAATTATGATCAACACAATGATTAATCATGTGGGGACTGATGAAGAATGCTACGCATCTCCTACCCACAGAAAAGTGGTGCTACCTAATATGCAGCTATATGAGGCACATTTTCAGACAAGTCCAAAATGAAAATCTGTTGTTGTTAGATGGGGATACAGTGCTTTAGTACCAGTGTCAGAGACATTCTGGGCTAGAAAGACTGGTAATATGACCTGGTATGTCAGTTGCCAAAATTTTATAAAATCAGATCAGCTCAACACATCTGAACTAAGGAGGGCCCTCATCATACTCCATACCTTGCCAATCCAATGTATGAAAAAAGTTGTTTGTGTCAGTGCTGTTACTCTGTGGAGAGTCTGACTCTGTGAGCACACTTTCAGGGGACTGCTGGGAAGCTTCTGCTTCATACTGGGCTGTGGATCCAGGCTGTCTAGGAAGTTCCGGTTTGCCTATTATTTATGAAATGGCAAACAAAGGAAAAGAAATAAATTAAGCTACATGCTCTCCAAAAACAGAGACTATTTATCATACTCTGTGTGTGTGTGTGTGTGTGTGTGTGTGTGTGTGTGTGTGTAGTTTAGCAGAAACTATTATGACAGTTTGTATCTATAATGGGCACCTAGGAAATAGCTTAGACTGATAAAATTTTCAAGTTTTCATAAGACTTTCAACTCAACTAGTGTTCTCACAATAGGAACCAACTGTTTTCAGTAAGTCTAATAGATTAATGTCTTGTTTATTAGAAGAAATAAATTAAGTGGTACTTTCTTTAAAAATAAACAAACCAACCATCTACTTTATAAATAAAATCATCACAGGATTCCTTTACCATAAGTTTCCTTTATGCATTTGAAATATGACTCAGTATAAAAACATTTCAGGAATACCATTCCATGAAATAAGGAATCCTTTAGTTAAACATATAACTCTCTAAATAACATGTTAGTTTACACAGTTATTCTTCTTAAGAGAACTTTAAACATAGGTACCTTAATGTTTACTGAATTGAAAAAAAAATTTAATTATCAATATGATGGTTTAGTCAGTAAGCTCATTTAAAAGCCTATTTTTTCCTAACCTAGGTGATAATTGACTAAACTTTTCTTTTTTAAAGGCTTTACAAAAAAGAGATAACATTACCAATATTTTAACTTACTTCAATTAGCTTGAATGAACATGGCCACTCTCACTTTCTAGAAACTTGAGCAAGATTAATGCAATATGAAAATAAAATCCAAATCACTTGGCACTGGAATGTTTTTGTGGGAATTCAGACGTAAATTCAAGTAAAACAATGGAGGTCAACCAACCAGGAGAAGCTGGAAAAGTGCCCTCCTCTTTTACTCTTCTCCTGCTTCCCAAGTCAACTCCCAACAAGGTGTCCGATTTGAAAATAAGATAGGAATAGTGATTTGATAACTTTTTTACTTACCTAAAACAAATGATGCTGCTCTAGAGCTACATCAAAACATATATAAAAACATTATTTAATACTTATATAGTAATGGTTCAACTAGCTGGATACTATCTTCCCACTTTATTTACATGAAGACATAAGAGAATTTTTCTCAAACTAGTCTTGAATACACCATGCACTTATTGTGAAAACAAAAGAGGGACAATGGAACAATACACAAAAAGCTATTCATCCCTACCAGCCCTAGTTACAGAAAAAACAGGCAGTGAAAAAAGTGGCAGCTCTAAAGTCCATTGTGGCTACTGCAGAGGAGAGTATAAAATAGTCACACATAAAAGAGAATTCCTGACTATTTGCTGTTTCTTCTAGATTCAAGGCCTTGTAAGTTGGCTTGAGGACTTGTTCAGAAAGTTGCTAAACAGAATGACTCCTAAAATGGGCCTAATCCAGATTACTGCCAAAATGGCGTAATATTCTCAAGACCTTTGTTCTAGATACTATGTTGACAGGTAGAGATTTGAGAGCCCAAATGGTCAACATTCCATAATATTTGCATGAGGTAAGCCAATAAGTGGAAGAGCACAGTAAATTGATAAAGCCCAAATCATACTCTGGAAATTTTCTCATTAAAAATTTATAAAAATAAAAACTGATTGTTATGTAAAGTAGAATATTAACATGCAAAGTTAATATACGTTGGTTACATTTGTCAAGAAGATAAGCATTCAAAAATACAATTCCTTTGAGGATGTAAGAAAATAAAATATGTGTTTCATCATTATAAATAATTAGTTTTACCAAATTTTGACAAAATGTCTTGCTGCTCCTCTCGGCTGGAGAACAGAATTTTTGGATTCAGTCCCTTCATATTTAAGTTATCCCATGGTGGAGTCTCAAGACTTGGCCTATCTCTAGGTTCCACTTCTACTTCAAGATTCACTTGAAATAAATCAGGGTATTTCTCTTGAATGTCACATGCATCCAGATCATACCTAAAGGCATTAAGATAATAAGCACACAATCAGAATTTTAACTTCAAGAAATTTACCAACCATCTTAATATAACACTTACACTCAATAAATAATTTAAATCAAGAATGTGTGTTCCAAATAAGAAAGAAACACTTGTCCTGGCTTCCCTTCTCTCCATTTATATCAAGTATTCTTAACCTGGCTTTCATAAACTTAAAAAAAAAACAAAAAACTACAAGGTAAATGGTTTCCTTTGTAAACGTACATATTTTACTTGTGTATTCAAAAATATGATTCTGAGAAGGGATCTGTAGACAGAGGGGAGAAGTGATAACACATACTGAGAAATGAAAGTTATATAAAAACAAAATAAATCAATAAAAATAATAATGGTTCCTGGCACTTTAAAATTCCTTAGGGATCATGATTCTCATGATATCCAGGGTTCTCCCTTCTGGAAGCTCTCTATTACCTAGAGATTCAGAGAGGGTTGCAGAAAGAATCCCTGTAAATCTGGGAACAAGGTCAGGGGATAAAGGTCATCCCTCAGAAAGTTGCCAAGGTGTCATGGTACAGCCTCTTCCCTCAGAAGGCAGTGGCAACTGCTCAGTCTCTCTGGCATTCTAAATTGCTGCATTTTTCTGACTATGATTCCACTGAATTGCTTCAGTAATTTTTTCTATTCATCAGTGAGGCTCTTTTTTTTCCCTTTCTTCAGCTGCTTTTCCTGTCTAATTCAGATATTTCCCAAAGAAATTCTAAGTTACTCACAACAGAGGAGAATTCAACTCACAGTATAGTATCTCCCTCCACAACAGATATGTCCAGGCACACATTTGCATGTGTTTCAAGGCCCCTACTGCCTTGGGTGAAGAGCATTAAAATAATAACAAAAGCTGACATTTATATGGTGCTTCATGTATTCTTATTTGACCCTCACAACACCCCATGAAGTATATACTACAGCTATTATCATATGCATTTTACAGATATGGAAACTGAGGATCTGACCTGCTTGTGGTTCCACTATGATGAACATAGCAAAGCCAGAATTCAAATGTTGATCTCCAGACTCTAAATCGAGTGCTCTGGAAGAAAAATCTGAATATATTTGCAAGCCTGAACATTTCACCAACCACCTGGAGAGGATTTATCAATGTAACTCTGAAATTTCCTTTATTTTAGTTTTACAGTCCATGTTGACAATTATCTGAGTCAATTTCCAAGAACTTGAGTAAGAGTACTACAAATCTGAAGTAACCCCCAACCACTTGACTTTAGAATGTTTTTATAAGAATTCTGAAGCTCAAACAAAACAAGGAAGATATCTAATAAACGTCTGAGCCAGGGAAATCTGGAAAGCTGCCCTACTGTTCCTTCTACCACTCTTCCCAGGCATCCAGCTCAACTCTCCATATGATGATGGAGATAAAAGCATCATCTCACTACCACAGCAAGGTACCTTTCTCGTATAGGAAGAACTGATCTCCCTCAGTCTGCTGCCTGATTCCTATCTTCCTTGCAACAGAGCTACTTTAGTATGCTCATTTCAGAGATCTCTCCTCCTAACTCTTTCTGAGCAATATAACTTATGTAAAAGTGTGTTGGAAACTATGAAAATATAAGAGATTATGTTAAAGAACCAGAGATTGTAATGATGTCAGTGAACTTGGGCAAAACCAGTGACAGGAACAACAGCAATTCCAAAGTGAGGATGTATGTAAAATGTCAAATCTAAAAGGGTCGGGGGGAGACTCTAATTTTCACCCTTCATTTTACACATGAAGAAATCAAGGTCCACCAAAAAGTGGGTGATTCATAAGAGGAGAGTTGACAAATTTTCTGTATAAGGGTCAAAGACCCTATTATGAAATGCTTAAAGTTCATTTACCAATCAAGAGGAGGAGACATAGAAAAGGAAGAGAAAGAGACAGAACAAAAAGTGCAGAAAGGAAGAAAGTAGATAGGTAGATATAAACAGACAGGCAGACAGACATAAAATAATTTTGAAAGGGGAGGGAGACTCAAATGAAATTAAAGAACCTCTGAAAGTTGGGGTCCTGATGGACAAAGTTCCCAGGCAGCTCACTCAGCTGCAGCATGAAGGAAATCCCACATAAGTTCAGAGGCCAGTTCCAGAAGAAACTGGCTTAAGACCTTCACCATCATTCATCCCAGGGGTGGAGACAGTCTTTCCCTTCCCTCCTACAGCCCCCCATAAAGATTCCTTCCAGGACCAACCCTCAGCCTCTGAACTGCAAAGTCTGTCCTCAGCCCACAGAGATGATGAGGGAACAATGAAAGTCTTATGAGCAGGTTGTACTCATCAATGAGTCCCAACAGTATCCAGCACATTAACACATAACAATCCCAGAGGTATTCACTCTTCCTTATACTCTGTCACTGGTTGAAACAGAAATCAAAGCAGAACTACAAATCAAGCAGAGAATCAGATTTAGAATGGCAAAACTAAAGAGACCTTTAAAATCTACAAGCCCAAATTCTTCATTTCACATGACAACCACCAAAGAGAGATCAAAGCTGTAACTACCACCAGCTAAGATGCGGTATCCTGACAGCAGCAGCTCCTAGTCCCTGAGAATATTGTAATAAGGCATGGCAAAAATTCAGTGTGTTGGACTCAAAAAACACTAGCCTATGAGCACTGCCTTTCGAGGGGGTGAGTACCTTTTGGAAGAAAAGGACAGTGTAATATATACACACAAGTCCTTAAATGAGCATTTGGCACAGAAACCCTCCATTGTAATAATACAAAATAAGAGCAAAAAAACCTTAAGATGACTTAAGAGACATATTAGTTACAGCAGAAAGGCAGCAAGTGTGCCTTTATTTGCTAAAGTAAATATATTTTCTACATAAATGCCACAAAATGGTGGAAAAGAGTACTTTACACATCACTGTACATCAGAAGATGTAAGCATCTTCTGAATTTAAGGCACAAAGGAAAGGTATTCAGCAACAAATAATAGAATGTAAGTCAAACAGCAATCATGTATCATGCTTAAGGGATAAAATACTTTATATACAGAATTTCATTTAAGCCTCCTAACTATGTCAAGCAGATGCCATAGCTATTATCTCTATTTTATTAATGAGGAAAATGAGACCCAGAGAAGTTATAACTTGTCCAAGATCACAGAACTGGGAAGTGAGTGAGGATTTGAGTCCATGTCTTTGGGCTTCACGTCTGACACTCTTGCCACTATGAATCCTAGTAGCTTATTTATTTTTAAAAACTTCAAATCCTAAGTATTTAGCACACATCCTTGCACAAAGCAGATAGTTAAAAACTTTTTGAAATAGCATAAAACAGAATTCACTAGCTAAGATTTTCACCTGAAAATCCACATTTAAATATATGCTATTGAATAAAAAGAATGATTTCTTTGGGTTATAACTGTAATTTTATTGATATGGGGAATTTCAAAATCCCTTAATCAATCAATTGATCCCTCAATATCTTGTCCCAATGGGCCCAGTACTTTTGCTAAAATCCATTGGGGGAGGGGGGGTGGGGAATGGCAGCTTTATTAATAACAACTCATTTTTCTCCAAATTCTTCTTTTTTGTCATGTATTATTACTGCTCGTTGCGACTTTCCAACTGTACAAATAAAAGAATATATTTAACCCACTCTGTGTGCCTAAAAGTATTGGATCAATATTGAGCTATGATTAGCCTCTCTTTTGCTAAGGTTCCCTAACCTGTCTATCTAATTCAGCCTCAACTCTATCACAATTAATCAGAGCAGTTCTCTCCTCTGATTTCGAGAGCCAGGGAAGGTTTTGCAAGTCTGAAGCCACCTAGGGCACCCATCTCACAACTTATAAGTCACCACATAGTTACAACATGGGATCTGACATTACAAATGGTATATGCAGAGCAGGTTCATCATTTAAAAATGTAAAACAATAAGGTACAGAATGAATGCCAACTGTCAAGGTAACAGAGATAACTTTAAAAGGAAAGGAGGAAATTTTTAAAGATTAAAAGACTAGGGAAATATCAGAATAAAAAAGGTGAAAAGGGTCTTGGGAAAAAAGTGATAAAAATAGGAGACATTAAAGGTTGAAAAATCTAATGTAAAAAATTAATCAAAAACAAAGTTTATCTTGGGTTTTGCAACATCATATCTACTAGAAGAAACAGTAAAGAATCTAAGTAGACTGGTAAAAGCTAAGGAAAGAATTGACATAAATTCTCAATTCTCAGTAATGGGCAATGATAACAATTTTGCTTAGATTACAATGCACAGACTCCATCCATTGGAAACTGGTTTTGTCAATGACACCTAAACTTAAGCACACAATTATAAACCATACCTGACCAACCTCAACAATTTGTGGTTCTTAGAATGTTACTATTATTTTACATTGCAGCGAAATGGTTATTGAAACTTTTAATTTTATTAATGCAATATTTTCAAACATTTACTCCATCCTAATCTAAATAGCCTACCTAACTTCACCCAGAACAAAGTCATCCCCAAATCCACAATGTCCAACATTAACCTACTTGGCAAACTTCACAGTTGTAGCATTTCGGGGCACAAAGCCTGTGTGGAACTGAATCTGAAACATCTTCATTGAAGCCATCTGGGAATGACAAACAAAGATTTTGTAAACCTAATGCAAGTATCATATTTTCAATCCAATAAGCCTCCATCCATTTGCTTCTGTGCTGTGAAAATATCCCAAATAATAGATGATGTACAAGCTAAAATATTCACACTATTTAACTTTGAAAAATATAATTGTCATATGTTTTTCCAACACTCAATTAAAATTTACTTATAATCTTTGATCATGCATGTTTGAAAGGCAAAGGACCTTGAAAAGACAAAGCAGGACCAAATCAGATAACTCCCGCTGCATAGACTTATATGTGGCATTTGCTACCAAGCAAACTTGGCAAAAAGCACTAACAGAATCGGCATTCTAAATATGCAAACTGGTCATTCAGTGCCTATTAATTTGACCAAAGTTTCATTCACCACCCATTCTCTGAGGAATTCAAGAGTTCTCAAGCCACATTCTATCTCTCTTCTTCCCAATAATGGGACTACCCATCTGTGGCTTTAGGATCTATCTTCCTCTAAGTAGTTCAAACTAAAATGAAAAGTGACTTTCATACTTCAGTCAATTTTAGTGGAATTTAGTAGAAAGTTTAGTAGAAATTTTAGAATTTAGTAGTAAACCAATGAGTTTATTTGTGATTTTGGATTCTACACAACTTTAGTGGTTTTACCTCACTAATACTGAAAAAATTTATAAAAGTCAGTAAATACTAAGTGAAATATTACCTGCTAGCTCCAAATGATTATGTGTTAACATACATGGATGACCAGAAAACAAAAGAATTCAAAAATAACTGACACTGATACAGCAGTTAGTTTGCAAAAGATATTAGAGAGATCTCCTTCGAGCTTAAAAACCATCTTCTGAGGCAGGGATTACAAGTATTACTCTCATTTTAGAGACGAAACAATTAAGGCTCAGCAAGACCAAGCTAACTTTCTTCATCAGAGATAACTGTGAGAAGCTGAACTTGAATCTAGATCTTCTATCTACAGGTATAGCACTCTAAGCCACTAAGCTAACCTCTATATTACTAATTCTAGCTCAGCATCTTCTAAAGTTGACCACTCACAATGGTAGAGGTCTTTTATATTTTGCCAATTATAAAATTTTCTGAGCCAAGAACTCAATTATTCAGCTGTCTCCAAAGATTTAAAACAGTGACCTCAGGGTCAGTACTGGCCCTGAAGTCAGGGGGGCCTGAGTTCAAATTTGGCTTCAGACACTTAACATTTCCTAGCTGTGTGACCCTGGGCAAGTCACGTAACCCCAATTGCCTCAGCAAAATAAATAAATGAAAGAATAAATAAGGAAACAAATAAATAAAATTTAGAAAAATAATTTTTAAAAATAAAAAAATAAAACAGTACACTCCTTAATCAAGCACATTTTTTACAAAGGTTTTTGTTAACTTAAAATTTCAAATAAAAATCAAAAGACTGTGCCCCAAGAGATAGGTGGATTAACTGAAGTAGTCTTCAAGGATGGAATGACCACCTCCCTCAAAGGTATCTCCAAATAGCTACTAATACTTCTAGTGAAGGGAAGGTACATATAGTCTTTAAAATCAACCATAATCCAACAAAAGCCTAATTCTATGAAAGCTGGCCAGAAAATGAAGGGTATTTTATTCCAGCATACTTGAAGCTGCAGAAATGACCCAAGCATTTGAATACCCAGGGACTTTTTATATTTGAAAATCTCTGGCTAGCATTAAATAAAAGGCCAAACACCAATGGACCAATTCCAACTTCAAGTTATTAAATGGTGCTAAGACACCAACATTTATTGTATCAGTAACTCACAGTTCTATATAGTATTTTGAGGATTATAAAGTTTTTTTCTCATAACAACCTCCCAGCTATCCTGCCTATAACTAGTATAGTCTGTATACTTTTGTTTGCTTGCTGTCTCTCCATTAGACTGTGAACTCCTGAAGGATGAGGACTGTCCTCTATCTCTCTTTATATCCTCTATCACCTACGGTGCTTAATACATAGTATATACTTAATAAATGTCTATTTGACTAAGAACATCATGCCTGCCCTCAGAGAACTCACATTCTAATGCAGGAAACAACATGTGAAAAATTAAGATAGACACAAGATACACAGAAAACAGATTGAAGGCAATCACTCTGGGAGGAGAAAGCAATATCCAGAGCTGGGAAAAAGAGAAAGGACTCCTGAGGAAAGTGGGATTGGATTTATGTCTCCAGGAAAGGCAGAGAGATTAAAAGGTAACTTTTATTGTCACCCTTATTTGTGAGGGGATAAAATACGGAAGAGAAAGGAAAGACTTGAGGCTGAGAAACCAATTAAGAAGTGAGTGCAAAAGACCATGGTAAAGATGGCAAGAGTCTAAATCTGGATGAGGGCTGAGTGAATGGCTAGAAGGGGGTATATATGAGACACAGTGGAGATCAAAATGACACATTTTGGCAAAAAAACTATGTGAGTTTGAATGTTGATAGTTAAGGAGAAGAGGAGAAGAGAGAGACATGAGTTCTGCCGTGTACTCAGGGAATGAGAGATGTCTTCAAGACACTGAAAATATCCATAAAGCAAATGGTGACATGATTCTGTAACACACAGGAAAAAGACCAGGACTAGAAAGACGACCAGCATAGGAGTTATCTACATAGGAACATTTATTAAACTTAGGATAGCTGAGCAAGAGAGTACAGAACAGGAGTTCTTTTTTTATGCATTGCTCTCTCTCTCTCTCTCTCTCTCTCTCTCTCTCTCTCTCTAAATGTCTAAATGTTGTGATATGAGAAAGAAGGAAGAAGGGAATATATGGCCTCAATTTTTTTGGTGAGCTATGAAGCTCAAGCTAAGAGGATGAGGAGAGAAGGTACTGGGGGACCAGAGGAAAGGCCAAGAAGTATGCCTATGGGAAGTGGGGGAGCAACTCCAGTTGGGGAAATAAAGAGTATCTGCCTTGTTGCCGGTAGGACCCAGCTAAAACTGGCTAACATTCTCAGGCACCTTCCAAGGTCCCCAAAGCAACACATGAAAAGAAGTGGAGGAAACAGGACTGGACAGAATACATGAGGACAAGGTATTGAAGAGGGAGGGACCGTGCAGAGTGGATTTCATTATGTCTCTCAGGGAGTGCTCTGTGAGCTCCCTTAAGGCCCTACATTGGGATGGTCCAACAGTTAGTTATCCCAGCCTACAGGCCCACTACTTTTTAGGACAGGGCCTTAAACACAGTACATGCCCAGAAATGGAGGGTAAATGAGCCAAAGAATAATGTGGCATTTTGTACAATAGCTGGCATAGAAATCCTCCAGGGTGCCAAAATGCACAGAGAGCTAGGTGTGGAGTCAGGAAGACCTGAATTCAGATTCAATCTCCAACACTTACTGGTTAGGTGACCCGGGGCAAGTCACTTAATCTGACTGCCTTGGTTTCCTCATTTATAAAAGGAAGCAATAAAAGAACCTGTCTCTCAAGAGTTTTTGTGAAAATAAAATGAGAAGATATTTGTAAAGCACTTTGCAAACTTTAAAACATTATATACATACTATTACTACTCTTTCTATATGACCATGACCCTAACTTAGGCTCCATCACCTTCTGCCTATATTATTACAATAACTTCTTAATTTGCCATCCTACCTGAAATCACTCTCCTCTTCAAACCATCTATTTTATAAATGCCTACCAAATTAATATTCTAAAAGAGAGAAATCATGGCTCTTCCATGTTCAAAACTTTTCAATGGCTCCCTACTGCATGTAGGATAAAATACAAACTCTTCACCCTGATTTTCAGAGTTGTCCACAATCAGGCTACCAACCCACCTTTGCAGTCTGATTTCATATTTCTAGCCTCTCTGTAGACTCTATTTCTAAGGCAAAGCAGCCTCCTGCCCAGGCTCCAAAGGTTTTGTCTTTCTGTGTCTGCAAAGGCCTTGGCTGCACTGCTTTCTCACCACAGTTCTGAGGTTTCTTCAGGACTTAGAGCCTAAGTGAAGCCATTCCCAAACCAAACATAAACTACTTAACCATCTCTAACAATGAACTCCCCCACTCCGCCCCTTAGTGCATTCTCTTTCTAAACTGCCTTGTATTTACTAAGCTGCACACGTGGTAAGCTTCACAAGGGTACAATGCTTCATTTTTGTCCTTGCCTTCTCAGTGTCTTACATAACAATTTTGTTTTATTTTGGAAACATGTCTGGTGCAACAGATAGAATACTTGGTGTAGAGTCCAGAAAGACTGTCTTGAATCTGAATTCTGACCTCAGACACTTTCTAGCTGTATGACCCTGGGCAAGTCACTTAACTCAATTTGTCTCAGTTTCCTCTTCTGTAAAATGAGTTGGGGAAGGAAATGGCAAACCTCTCCAGTATTTTTGCCAAGAAAACTCCAAATGGGGTCACAAAGAATTAGACATAACTGAAAACCAACTGGCAGCAATGTCTAATTGCATGGGTAGTCAGAATCCATATTATGATACAATTAAATGTAAATTTTTTTTAAAAAAATAATACTCTTAGAATAATTAGCCACTGCTAACGAATATACCAGAAGAAATGAGTGATCAACATATGACAAGTCATAGAAAAGATATTACCTAAGTTATTACCTTAGCTTGCAATCTTCCTCCTAGAGTTGATCTTGCATGATAAATTACAATGAGTATATCACCTTGGACTGTTATGCCCAATGGAATGACTGCTTTTCCATCTTCAGTTTTAAAATCCCTAAACAACAGAAATACAGATAAATTTATTTTATATAAAAATAAATATTTTCCATACTTAGGGTCCCATCTTGAAGCTAAACTTACAGTCCAACTTAAAAAAAAAAAATCCTACTTAAAAGATATGAGAAATGCCTTTCCTAAAGATAATTTAAGTATAGTAGCTCTTTATGGTGACAAAGAATTGAAAAATGACCGTATGCCCATCAACTGGGGAAACAGATGAATGAGTTATGATATATGAAAGTAATGTTCTTTAAAATTTTCTATTGTTCTATAAAAAATGATGAACAAGCTGATTTCAGAAAGGCCTGGAAAGATTTACACAAAATGATGAACAAGCTGATTTCAGAAAGGCCTGGAAAGATTTACACAAACTGATGCTGAACAAAACAACCAGAATCAGGAAAACATTGTACATGATAACAAGATTTTACAATGATCAACAAAGACTTGGTTCTTCTTAGAGATTCAATGATCCGAGGCAATCCCAATAAACTTTGGACAGAAGACACCATCTGCATCCAGAGAGAGCACTATGAAGACTAAACGTAAAATAGCACATGCTATGTTCATTTTTTTCTCCTTCTCTCATAGTTTTTCCTTTTATTCTGATTTTTTCTTTCCCAACATGATTCATAAAGAAATGTTTGAAAAAAATAAAAAGATAGTTTAAATACTCAAAATGTGGATGAATGACTATAAAAATAGCAATTGTTTGCACACTGAATTTCTTAACCCGACTAATTATTGGATTTATGTTAGCTTATATAACTACACCTTATGTGAGCACATCCCAAAGGATTTTGTCTATTCAGAAATAGTACACCTTTATTGGAAGAGATCTGTTCATCTTATAAATGCTCAATGAGTAATGGACACAAAAGTAATTCTAATAACAAATTAACAGGTGTTCCACCTAGAATTCTTAACACAAAAATGCTAACAAAGGAAGTATAAGAGAACTATTCTGAACTTACTTCATTTTATCGTATTCCTGAGATGTAGTGGTTACTCGTTCATCTCCCACATAGACTTCACAAAAGGGTCTACAGCCATTTCTCTGCTTGCTGAAAAGGGGCACTGGTGTCATCACCACTGCTTTAATAAGGATTGGTTTACTATGAGGGATAATGGGCTCTTCCGCCATCATGTCACACATGTACTCTATATACCTAGAAAGCCAAAGAGCAACAAACATGAAGTCAACTTTGTGGACCAGTTTACATAGTAAGGTGAATGCTCACCACAACATAGTCACTTAGCTCAAACTATATGCACAAACATACATTAAATCAATTACTTTTTGAAAAAAAAAACTATAATAAAGTTCCAAAGCATCATTTCAAATATAAAAAAATAAAAAGATAATTCTTGATTCAGAAACAAAAGCCTCCACTATCAGAGTCAAATGTTTATTTGTAGATGGGCAATCACTGTCCTATGAAATGAGAGGTGAGTGGGAGAGATTGACGAACATACAGACATGGTGAAGAGAAAGAGATAAAGATGCTTTCACACTTGCAGTCTAGAAATGTTTCCCAATCCTTAACTTGTAATAGCTAAGAGAAGTAAAACTTACTGACAAGCTGTGGTCATAAATCAAACAATATTTACTAAGAAGTTGCTATAGCCTTGGCAATATAGAGGGATGTAGTTAATATGGTACCTATCTTGAAGGAGCTCAGTCTAGCTGGGAAAAGAACAAATATGTGTGAAGAATTATCTAATAACAAAAAGCCAGCATTCCCTAAATACAAAAGAAACAAAGATAATGAGTGCTACTAAGAGTTCAGGAGAAAGACTTCCCTTAGCTATACATATATTAGAAATATTTTGTAAAGAATGAGGTTTACCTAGCTAATCAAATCACCTGAAATGTCATTAGATTAAAGGGAAGTGAAGACATTAGTAATTCTGCTTTGACAGCAATTTTCATTCAGTTTCAGATAACATTTTCATTAACTAACTTGAAGCCAGAAAGACTTGGCTTTGAATTCAGTCTGGAACACCAAATGACTTGACATATAACCTCTCACTACTGGTTTTATCACCTATAAAATGGAGACGATAATACTACCTACCACATAATACTTGTGATCAAATAAAAGAATTTGCCAACCTTAAACTGCTATATAAATACTGTTTATCATAATCAAAATCATCAACAACAATCTGGATGTAGGCATATAGTTTTATACTCCCTGTTCTTTAAAGAATGTGGAGTGTGGTGTGTTTGTGTTCTAGACACCTGTAACAAAGGCATGGGGAGGACCAGAGGCTAATTACGAAGAAAAAGGCTAGAACACATGTGAAACCTGGGACAACAGCTCCCGATTCAAGACATAGGGATAGTGACAACACTCCCTGACTCAGTTGGTGTGAGGAGCTCCTGATGAAAAACATCCTCGACTAATGCAGAAACTTTTGTTTTTAAAAAGTGCCTAGGGTTCCCCAATTAATAAATGGTCAAAGGATATGAACAATTTTTAAATGATGAAATTAAAGCCATCTATAATGACATGAAAAAATGCCGTACATCACTCTTGATTAGAGAATTGCAAATTAAAACAACTCCGAGGTACCATTTCACACCTCTCAGATTGGCTAAAATGACAGGAAAAGATGATAAATGATGAAGAGGATGTGGGAAAACTGGGACACTAATGCACTGTTAGTGGAGTTGTAAACTGATCCAACCATTCTGGAGAACAATTTGGAACTATGCCCAAAGGGCTATCAAACTGTGCACACCCTTTGATCTAGCAGTGCCATTACTGAGGGTCTGTACCCCAAGGAAAGAAAAGGACCTACATTTGCAAAAATGTTTGTGGCAGCTCTTTTTGTGGTGACAAAGAATTGGAAAATGAGTAAATGCCCATCAACTGGGGAATGGTTGAATAAGTTACGGTATATGAGAGTAATGGAATATTATTGTTCTATAAAAAATGATGAACAAGCTGATTTCAGAAAGACCTAGAAAGATTTACACAAACTGATGCTGAGCAAAACAAGCAGAATCAGGAAAACAATGTATACAATAACAGCAATAACATTTTGTGATGATCAATTAAGACTTAGTTTTTCTTAGAGGTTCAATGATCCAAGACAATTCCAATAAACTTAGAAAATGTCGTCTGTATCCAGAGAGAGAACTATGGAGACTGAATGTAAATCAACACATGCTATGTTCATTTTTTTCTCCTTTTCTCATAGTTTTCCCTTTTATTCTGATTTTTCTCTCCTAATATAATTCATAAAGAAATGTGTATTTTAAAAAGTTAATGTACATGTATAAGCAAAAACAAAAAAAAAATTTTTTTTAAGTGTCTAGGGCTTTGAGATTTGAAATGACTTGTCTGGGTCATCTAAGTCGCCAGGACATGTCAGAGGCGGATCTCTGAAGCCAGTTCTGAGGTCAGCTCTCTCTTTCCCTACTCTCCAATCTGTTGCCAAGGCCCACCTATGTCACTCTACCTCTTTTCTCTCCTCTGACTTTTACCCCCTTGGTTCAAGCTCTTTTCACCTCATACCCAGACTAATCACGAAACCCATGGATTTGGCTGCCTAAGGCTCTATTCTAACAGTCACTAAAGTGATTTTCTTAAAGCACAGGTATATCCCCTCTGCAATAAATTCCCAGAGGTCCTCTTACATACAGGATCAAATATAAAATTGTGCTTGGTGTTCAAAGCCCTTCTTCACCCAAATATACCTTCTTCCCCAACTTTTCTAATCTTCTTAATTCTAGTTCATTCTTAATTCCCCAGCCTCACTCTGGTATTCCGGTCTCTAGACTGTTCCATGAACAAGGCCCCAACTCTCAGCTCAAGACACATTCTGTAGCTGTCCCCCAGGCCTGGAATGCCTTCCTTGCTTATCTCTATTTCTTGACTTTCTGGTTGCCTTCAAGTCCCGGGTAAAATCCCATATTTTATGGCCTTTCCTAATCCTTCTTTATTCCAGTACAATTTTCAATTATATTATTCTTAGCTAGTAATTGATATAAATACATTACAGCACATTTTAAATACCAAGCCGGCATGTCCCTAAAGAAAAACAGAAAGGCAAAAGGCAAATGTGTGATTGGGGTAGAGGCAAGGTGTGGAAGTAAAGACAGTAGCAGCTATACTTTCTAACTTAGCTGCTCCGTGTCTATTCATGTCAGAAATTCCAAGACATACTATAAACCGTAATGATAGGATGGATACAAATAATAATCATCCCTTAATGATACTTAAAGAGTATACACTGGATTTTTAAAATGAAAATGATTTTTTTAAAAACCCTTTTAGCTTTAAATTAATACTATGCTAAAATTCATAGATGTTATCAATATTCTATCTCCAGCTCATACCTTCTTCATGAGATACTCCTGCCCTTTCTTGATCTTCCTTTCTACACTTTCTATCCATTCACATACATATGTTTTCAGCACGGGAGGAAGGGGAAGAGGGGGAGAGAAGTGGGGAGTGAAGAGGGAGAGAAGGAAGAAATCATGTTTTTCCAATCCCTGGCAAATATCTTTTTGGAATTTATATGGACCTCATTTCCTCACTTATAAAATAGAAATATTCTTGTCCTACCTATTTTATAGGGTTGTTAAAAGGAAAGGACTAACTCCACTGTCCACATCTCTGTCTCCCAACACACACACACACCCCACACATCTCTCTCCCCTCTGTCTTTCTCTCCTTCCTCTCTCTCTCTCTCTTTTTTTCTTCTTCTTTCCTTCCTTCCTTCTTTCCTTCTCTCTCTCACATAGTCTATTCCTTCAAGGCTCAGTTCAAATATCACTATTATCATAAAGTTTTCCTTAATACTACAATATATAAGTGGTGCCTCTCTCCAAATCTCCCCAAACATTTATTTGGACTCCTCTAAATTATACCAGAATCCTATTTCAGTTATCTGTATGTTTCTTTTAAGTTATTCATTCAACACCCCTAGACCCAACCCCTAAGCTGTTGGAGGGCCAAATTTGTGCATTGTTTCATTTCCATATACCCAGAACACCATAAGTACTTAGCATTTATTTGCTGAGTAAATTTGAACTGCACTGGCAAAAAGGCTCTGATTATTATCATGTCTAATTATTTATGTACTCAACTTAGAAGAGTGCTGTAAATAATTCAAAACAGTCTGACATCTCTGGTACATTTTCTTATCCATGTTCTCAATATTTATAGTCTAGATCAATCTAAGGAAAAAGATTAGGCAAGACGTAAGGACTGGATTTGGACTCAGAAGACTTTGGTCTGATCTCTAGAACTGTTGTCGATGGAACTCTGGCATTCTGAGCCATAGTTTTCTCTTCTGGAAAATGAAGATATTGGACTAAATTCGAAGTGTCAAGCACATGGACTATAGGCTCTATGGTGCCAACAGGTGTAGCTAAATCAGATGAAAAGGTAATTGGGAAATATTAAAATACAAATACAAAATAAAATATAGACGAAACAGATAATGTCAATTTGTGGTTTTCTAAGTGAATATGTGCTTTTAGAGTTCTGTTTCTAATGGTATTTGACACCACTGGACTACGTGTGTGTGTGTGTGTGTGTGTGTGTGTGTGTGTGTGTGTGTGTGTG
>JAJPUD010000060.1:1085670-1096489 GCA_023553655.1 Myrmecobius fasciatus
ACATCTGAACTTATTAGCAGTGATATTAGAGGAACTCAGAGAAGAGAAAGAAACACCAAACAGTCCATTCCACTGTATATTCATATGGTCATTCCCTATGAGTAAAATACATGGCAGGGAAAAAACAAACAAGAAAGCTGAAACTACTGGGGGAAAAAAAATAAGGTTTTTGGACTATGGATTATAAATATTCTTACTTTCTATGACACTACACATTGTCTCAAGAGCACCTCTACTAGTGTCAAGAAATCCTCCATGAAAGAAGGGAACCCATCGTTGGTAGGGCTGAGCTTCATCCTGTCAAATGCTGGCTACCATGTACCAGCACCCTTCAGTCTGCACTATCTCCTCCCTGCCTCCATTCTAGGACACATGTCCATGTGTGTGCAAGACCCACAAATGGCACTCAATGCCACTGGTACTCCTGGCCCCTCTGTGCTGTCATGTATTGTCAGAAGCACAGTTGGGGGTCCTAAGACTTAGATTCAGAAGAGAAAAAACAGGAGGAGCAAAGATTTGTTCCTCTTTTAACACTCCCCCAGCCCTTCCCTTAACTCCTCCCTATATTAGCTGGGTGATTCTGAGCAGGTCACTGATCATTTCATCTAGGTCTTAGGTTCCTCCTCTAAGAAAAGGGATTTGGACATACAATCTCTTAAAATCCTTCAAGCTCAAAAAGCAGGTTACAACTGGGAAATAGAGGAAGTGTGTGACATGTAGAGATAAGCATTTTAACTTCAAATACTTTCATTCCAAAAGGCTTTATAAGAATGGTGGACTGGAATGAGGTGAAAGTATTTCTTATGCTCCTCAGCTGAGAAAAGCATCACTGCTCCAGGGTGTTACAATGAGGTTTTACAGTGCATAAGAAGTTCCCAGGAAAAGGAAATGTATTACTAATAGTGGGAGACTCATAGAAAATACAAGAGAATTTGAGGGCTTTGGCATTAACTTAACTAAAATTTTTAATGGGTTACACAAATTTTAAACATACCAAAAATGGTTTTCCAGAGCCCAATTATGATAATATCAATTAATTTTTTCCTTATTTCACAGCCTCAATATTGTGGAAAGATCCCTACTGGTGACAGTATTCTAGTATGGCCCCACCTACTATTCGATATCATGTAAACCCAACTGACATCAAAGACTGATGGAAGCAAGAAGTCAACTTTCGAAGATTCACCTCATCCCATGCTCACACTGCGACAAATTCCCAAAGAGAACGAGAAGCATTTCTCAGTTTCCCAGATGCCCTATTTCTTGTCAGCTCACTGTATTAGGGGATAGGAAAAGAGTACTCAAACCAAAAGTCTAGCCTTGTAAGACAGGGACTCTCAACTTCTTCCCTTACCAAGTCCATCAAATAAGACTTAAATTCTAAAAATATTGAGTAAGTGAAGGGCATTAGAAGACATTTCACAAATGTTTCAAAAAATGTTTGTTGGCCAATATTTGGGAAGGGTAAAGGATGAGGATGGTAATGCTGCTATAATCTTTGGCAAACATACCAGCAATTCTGGATGTGATGTATGAAATATCCAAATCTCCTTTAGCATAACTGAAATTAAAGCAGAAAAGATTAACTAATTACTTCATGAAATTTAATACTTACAGTAAGATACAGCTTCAACTGGAGTTTCCTCATACTGAGGATCTTAAGAGTAAATCATAGGGGTAGCTAGGTGGCGTAGTAGATAGAGCACCAGCCCTGAAGTCAGGAGGACCTGAGTTCAAATCTGGTCTCAGACACTTAACATTCCCTAGCTGTGTGACCCTGGGCAAGTCACTTAACCTCAATTGCCTCAGCAAAAAGCAAAAAGCAAAAAAATAAGAGTAAATCATAACTTGTACACATTTTTTTAATTTTTTTTTTAAATCAAAAGCCAGCATAAGAGTGACTATAATAACCTCACCAATAGACATAAAGGAAATACTATGGAACTATGAATGATGGGAGAAAAAATACATAATAACACAAGAGCCAAGAAAATATATAATTCTTCCCCAGGTAAATAGGGAAGGTTTAACTACATGAATGAAAAGAAAGGGTTTGGATATGCCAGAGTGGTACAATAGAGTTGTTTATCAGAGAGTGGGTTAACAAGAAAATGACACAGAGGCAAGACTACCTACAACAAACTGATAGATAAAAATCTACCAAATGATGGAAAGCAGAAAATTGACAGCAATAATTAAAGGGAATTGGGGGGAAAGTGGGTAAAGAGTAGAAAAATAAAGAGACAACAACAAATACCTTGGGAATATTTTAAAGCAAGGACAGGGCTAGAATGCAAGGTTGACCAATTCACTTAAGTCTGAGGCTATGAGCATTCATATCACTACTTTTCCAACATTGCTGGACTGGGTTTAGCCAGAACCAATCAGGACCTGGATGTATTCTACTCATTCTGAAACCAAGCTAGCGACTATTTGTGCAAGCTAAAGCACTAAATCTAACCTAAAATATGAAAGGAATAGAATCTCAATGAAAAGAATAAGGATTATTTTTACTACATGGTGAGATTGTGTCACTAAATGAGCTGAGATTAGCTAAAAGTTACAAATACTCTATTTCATTTTTTTTAAATGGTATATCACTGAAGCTCAACATTCAGAAGAACTTCAGAGATCATATTATCCATGACACATCTAAACAAGAACCCCTGCTACAATACACTTGACAAATATTGTCCCAAGTCCTTCAATGAGGAAAAATCCTTTACTCCCAAAGCAATCCATTTCACTTTGGGGTAGCCTGAATTATTAAGAAACTTCCTGATACCGAGTCTAAATTTGACATTTTGGAAATCCCATCTATTATTTCTGACTTCTGCCCTCAGGGGTCAAGGAAAACAAATATAGTATCTCCCCTCCCCCCACTTCCATGTGATAGTCTTCATATACATATATAATCTTCTTCCAGGCTTTTCTCTTCTCTAGACTAAATAGCTCCAGTTCCTTTAATTAAATCCATATATGACAATCTTGGGGTCTTCTGCACCTAGACCATCCTCCCCTTATTAGCATCCTTCCTCAAATACAGAGTACAATAGCCCAAATGTGTCTCAAACAGATCAGAATACAAAAGCACTAACCTCTCTTGGATATTTATCTTGACATTGGATATTATCCAATGACAGAATCAGCTTTGCTAGCTGACACTGGTGACTCCATGCAACTGAAATACACTAAAACCCCCAGATCTTTTTTCAAACAAGCTGCAAATAAGTCATTTCTCCTCCAATTTTGTATTTGTAAAGTGCATTTTGGACCCCATTTATCACTATTAAGTTTTAGCTTATTCAATTTGGCAGCATGTTCTAAACAATCATGACTTTTTGAGAGATCCTGATTCTGTTATGCAGTGTATTAAATATCTTATCTGGCACGATCTCATCTACAAATATAAGAGGCAAGACTGTAGACATCTTTATCCAAATCACTGAGAGAAAAATGTCAAACAGAACAGGCCAAGAAAAAATACATGAAACATTTCATTTAAGATCTCCTTAAGTGCTGACATAGAATTACTAACAACTATTCTATGGGTCCAATCACTAAACCAACTTTGAATTCACCTAACTGTATCAGCATCTACCTCATATCTCTCCATTTTGTCCACAAGAAAAGCACTAGAGACTTTGTCAAACGCTTTATTAAATCTGGTAAAAATATTTTTATAGCATTCCTTCCTCGATCAGCCTGTCTAGGAACATTGTCAAAAAAGGAAATGTGGTTAGACTTGGAGTATCCAATAAACACTTCTGATCTCAGAATACAGAAGTTTAAATGGGTTTCTGCAGTTAGCCAGCAACTGTCTCAAAGCTATGATACCTAGCAAAGACCAATACACACCATTCTGCAGCTGGCTAGTGGCTATCTCTGAGCTGATATCTAGCAAAGGGAACACACATACATACCATGAGTCCACAACCACAGGAAGTTCTGAGCTATAAGGCATTTCAAATGTGTCACCTAATTCTTTCCTTTGAAGATAACTGTGAACAATCTGACCTATGTAGTTATAACTGCCTGCCAGATAAGTTAATGAGAAGTTAAAAAATGACCAAATACCTCCCAAGCTTCAGAGTGCTGGCTCACTAAAGTAGAGGAGTGAAAACAAGATCTGTGATTTTCCAAATGAGGCTATTTGACATAAACAAGCAGCAGAGAAGATACATGAATAATTAAAGCTGACAATCATAAAAATATGCTAAGTATATTTGCAAAAAACATATGAAGAATACATTCTGTCATTTATGAGCATTTTCAGATAGGTGCAACAGGTAGAATGCTAGACTTGTAGTCAGGAAGATGGGCTCAAATCTTGCTAAGGCGCTTCTATGTGATCCTGCAAGTCACTTAAGGTCTCTAAAATGAGGATAATAATAGTAAATTGCTGGGAGCATGCTGGGAGTTAAGGACCCTGCCTGGAATGACAAGGTCTCCACAGGGCCTGACCCCCACCTCCCCCCATGTGTGCAAGGCCAAGAACCCTGCCTGGAATGACAAGGTCTCCACAGGGTCTTGACCCTTATGTATTCAAGTCAACATGAAGAAGCCCCTACAGAACTAAGCATTCAGGAATATATTTGGTTAATGATTATCTGCTTAATTTCTACTCTAGGAATTCTTAGCATAGCTGTATGTATATACCCATCCATCACAATGAGGTGAGCACGAAGCCCTTCACCCCCAAAAAAGCCCCTTTGTACTTTCTGCCTCAACATGAAAGGTTTCTTTACTAGTGAAGCATTAAACAAACTTAGAGACTGGGAAACTTGGGAAATTGATAGCTTTCCCCAAAAACTCCAAAAGAAATCTCCTACTCCCTCTTGTTTGAAACAATTCCAAATTCAATCAACCTGGTTCTTCACTCCCCTATGCAGAGCTTACATAAATAATGATATGATGAAAAGAACAGTAAACATCAGTGATAGATGGACACATTGGTAGCAAGTAAATCATGGGAAGAAAAGTAAGAAAAATAGGCCATTGCATGGTTTACTGACCCCTACACAAAACAAGCTATTGTATGAAGGATTAATAAATGGGCTGAGGGAAATAAGTTCTTGAGAAAAAAAAATGTTTCTATTCTAAAAAATCTTATGACCATGTTAAAAAATTAAAAAGCATTGTATAAATCTTGGAATAAGTAAATGTGACATTTTTAGAGAAGCTCATGTTCTGCCAGATATGACGTAATGACCACAAGGTACATTTACCTTCAGTTAAAGTTTCACTATTGTTATATTGTTTGATGAATTTTATTCTGTACATTCTTTTTTTTCTAAGAAGCATTGCACCTGGGGTCCTGGGAATTTCTGGGCCCCAAGAAAATCTTGTAATCCTAGCCAAATAATTGTCCTATCTCTAATCAACCCTAACTTTGTAAGACTATAAAAATCACAAGCTTTCTTGAATAATTTGAACAAGCTTTTGCCAATAAATCAAACTTGATGACCACGCCATAGAGTGTGCTGTCTCTTGTTCCACTTCGCCGACTCCAACCCTCCATTCAAGAACCTAGTTCCCCGCAGAGGCTGGACCTCCGCAGTAAATTCCTCATAAGGTTTTTGTGAAGATCAAATGAGATAACATGGAAAGCACTCTGAAGTTCTTAAGGCTAGATAAATGAAAGCTATTGTTCCCAACACACAGAACTCAGCACAGTAGAATTTCCTCAACCTAGTTGAAGAAACAAGTTCCATTAGTCTGGCATTTACCCACGGGAATTACTGCGTATGCCTAAGGTTGGAAACTACTATGTATAGGAGAGAAGAAGCAAACATGAACCTTGGGAGAAAGAGAAGAAAGAGACAAGAAGGACAGTAGGAGGAAGACTAGGGAACAAAGTGATTATAAGGTGAAACAAGAGAGGAAGGACAAAGTCCACAGTAAAAATAAAAAATATTCTTGATAACATTAAATTCTGACTCTGTGTCTCAACCCTGCCCAGGGGACTCCTCTGAGATGACAAAAAAATGCCATACCACAAGTGGGATTATTCTGTCCCAAATCCATGGTATTTCCAGATTTCATACTTCCACATATTTTAAATAAGGATTTGACTCAAATGACACCAATAAGAACAAATTCATTCATAAATCTTATGACAGAGTTTTTCATTATCACTGGTAAGGCACAAGGAATTTGTGGTAAAGAATGGTGCAATGAAAATGTGTGCGTGTGTGTGTGTGTGTGTGTGTGTGTGTGTGCCTATGTGATTGCACATGCACACCCGTTTCTAAAATAATTATGAGCTAAATACACTTAGTTCAAATTGGTTTCAGTACTGTTAAATGAAGCCAAGACATCATTGGTTTAATCCAATTAACTTCAGAGAAAAATTAAGGTCTCCACCAACAAAGACTATACCACAAATACATACTGACAATCACAAAAAGGATAGAATAGAAATGCTACTGACTAGGATATATTACCCTGCTTTAAGCACAGTTGGCAGTGAAAGTGCTCTAGTCAATAATATCTATACAAGATGAAGGTTGACATGTATGCAATTTAAATGGAAAAATTTAATTAACCCCATTCTATAATTAACTTTCCTTCATTCAAAACAAAGATTTTAGCCAATAAATTTTAAACTAATAAGACAAATTATTTTGTCATTGGTTTCTTTCATGAAGGTAATTAAATGTAAAATGTTAAATAAGAGATATGTTAAAAAAAAATTAGCAAATACTTTTAAAGAAAATTGTCATATAATACCCAAAAACACGTTAGGAAAGCATGAAAGACACTTCCAAAAGAGACCCACTACAAAAAGACGGCATGCAGGCAAATCTTTTCAATTAAACTATAGGTCATTTAAGATTTTATGAAGAATTACATTTCTATCACCCATGGCTAAGCTTAGAAAAATAAAAGGGAAAAAAATGTATAAAAAATACTGATTTGCATAAAGCACACACATCAGAAATAAAACATGCAAATTTTACCTGGGGCTGTAAACAGAAGAAGTACAAAACAATAAAAAAATGCATAAAAGAAAAAACAATGAAAATGAGGCCAAAAATTTTTTTTGAAAGGATGATAGTTTCAACATAGAATGACTACAAAACTACAGCCTGATTTTTTTTTTCAACCTCTCTGTACAATAACATATACAAGACCTCCCAAGGCCATATAACCAACCCAACTCTCCCCCAACAAACCTAACCTCTCCCCCCCCACAAACATATTCACATAAATTCTGATAAAAACCACTAAGGAGCACCAAATAACTGCTGTTATTACAATTACCTCTCAAAGCTACTAGAACCCATTCTAGAAAGGAATTACTACAGGAAGTTGGGCAAAGGAAACTGCAATAAATGATGTCTTCAGGTGAAGGGTCAGACCAGAGATCACAGCTCAAAGCAAAAGGACTTTAGGTGCAACAAGTGAAAATGAACCACTTTTATTTACCCTTTAGTTCCTTGGGCCACAAATGGCAGTGTCACCTCCAAAAAATGAGCCCAAGCACTGCACCCTACTTCATGGCAGTCATCAAGTCAACACTACCATTTCTAGCAATCTACTTACTAATGAAATAATTAATACTTCAAAATAGCTTCTTTTCAAATCCTTTAGAAATATAAGAACCAAAACTCCATTCCTTTTCAAATAATCAAGTATTTGCAGAGATGAGTCTTGATTCCAGAAATATTAATTTTACAATAATTTTACAAAACATAGTAAAAATTCACTAATTTAAACTAAAGTGGAGAAAGGCTAATCGAAATAATAATTTTAGAGAATATGTTAAAAGAAATGCAATTTTATTTCTTTCTAGTATCCACTTTATAAAATGCCTAAAGATAATTTTTAATGATCACACTGATTATTTTGTATTACTATAGGTTTGTTCTCTCAAGATTTTCCATTTCTCTCTATAATCCTGTCTCAATATTAATTTATCTAGTACAAGGTCTTTTCATAAATAAATAAAAAATAAATTAATTATCATAATGTTATTTTGTAATAGTGTACCCACACATTTTTTATGTGGGGGAAAGTGAGAAAGACACAAACATGTCTGTTCACTAGAGAGTTAGCAAAGAAAGAACATTGTTCTACCAGATCGATAATTTTGACTATATTAAGTTAAAAAGTTTTTGTACAAACAAAACCAATGCAGTCAAGATTAGGAAGGAAGCAATAAATTGGGAAATCATCTTTACATTTAAGGGTTCTGATAAAGGCCTCATTTCTAAAATATATAGAGAATTGTCTCATATTTATAAGAATTCAAGCCATTCTCCAATCGATAAATGGTCAAAGGATATGAACAGACAATTTTCAGATGATGAAATTAAAACTATTTCTAGTCATATGAAAAGGTGCTCCAAATCATTATTGATCAGAGAAATGCAAATTAAGACAACTCTGAGGTACCACTGCACACCTGTCAGATTGGCTAAAATGACAGGAAAAGATAATGATGAATGCTGGGGGGGATGTGGGAAGGCTGGGACATTGATACATTGTTGGTGGAACTGTGAACAGATCCAGCCATTCTGGAAAACAGTTTGGAACTATGCTCAAAAAGTTAAAACTGTGTATACCCTTTGACCCAGCAGCATTTCTATTGGGCTTATATCCCAAAGAAATCATAAAGGAAGGAAAGGGACCCACATGTGCAAGAATGTTTGTGGCAGCCCTTTTTGTAGTGGCTAAAAACTGGAAACTGAACGGATGCCCATCAATTGGAGAGTGGCTGAATAAATTATGGTATATGAATGTCATGGACTATTATTGCTATGTAAGAAACGACCAGCAGGATGATTTCAGAGAGGCCTGGAACAATTTGCATGGACTGATGCTGAGTGAAATGAGCAGAACCAAGAGATCATTATACATGGCAACAACAATACTATATGATGATCAATTCTGATGGTCATGGCTCTCTTCAACAATGAAATGTTTCAAACTAGTTCCAATTGTTCAGTGAAGAAAGCCATATACACCCAGAGAGAGGGATGTGAAATGTAGACCACAATATAACATTTTCATGATCTCTACTGATGTTTGCTTGCATTGTGTTTCCTTTCTTTGATGTTTTTTTCTTGCACAAAAATGTTAAGTGTGGAAATATGTATACATATATTTGATTTGTCAAGTATTTTAACATAATTAACATGTAGTGGATATCCTGCCATCTAGAGGAGGGGTGGGGAGTAGGGGGGGAAAATCTGTAACAGAAAGCTTTGTAAGGGTTAATGTTGAAGAATCACCCATACATATGTTTTGCAAATAAAAAGTTTTAATAAAAAAAAAAAGAAAAAAAGAAAGAAAGAATATTGTTCTAATGTATCACATTCTGGAGATAAAGCCTAGCTACTCAAATATATCCACACAAATACCCTTGGAAAGTTGTCAATGAAAAGGAACTTACTTCTGTCAAACCATGAATCTCTAACTTCTCAATCTTCACTCTTTTTCTGAAGCCAAAGGGCAGGGTAATAATTTAGAAAGAAACTTAAAGCAAGATATAGCCACCAAAAAAAGTTTGCATCTAAAATTTTGACCAAACTAAAACTATAAAACCTAGTTCTGAATTTTATTTCTTAAAAGTGTTGTAAAAGCCACTAGGTTTGATTCCTTTCTTTCAATGAGTATGTTTTGCCATTTTTGAAAAATGATCCCTGAAATCTTAATTGTTATGTGGCCCCCAACAAAAAATGTTTTCATAAATAAAGGACAGTAAGCAACTATAATGAATAATACCAAAGTGATTCAGATTTATGTGCTCAGTTATTATTTCTAAGGTAGCATTTGGGAGGAAAAAAAAACTAATACTAAGCAGTACTAATATATAAAAATTATTGGAAAGCAAAAAATATTCACGGAAGCCAACTCCTACCTTTTTACATGGTAACTAGTGAGCTTCCTAGCAATGAAATAAATATTGCTTAAATACTTTCATGTTACTAACAACTATTTTCATATGCCAAAATAGCTCTAATTTCCTTCCATTCTATTCACATAAAACAGTCACATTTCACTAAAAGAAGGTAACGCAGTCGGAAATTCTAAGGGATGACACTTCTGAAGTTTTTTTTTTCTGCAAATTGCAAACAAAGCTCTTCTTCATTAACAACATAACAAATTCTCTAACAAGCAGCAAAATGTGTGAAACATTATGAGGTCATGGAACTCCTAATTGAACACCAGATGGATAATTTTTATTATATTAAGTTTAAAAGTTTCTGTACAAACCAAACAAATGCAGACAAGATTAGGAGGGAAACATCAAATTGGGAAATCATCTTTACATTTAATGGTTCTGATAAAGGCCTCATTTCTAAAATATATAGAGAATTGTCTCATATATATAAGAATTCAAGATAAGGTCAAAATGGATTCATGATCTAGGCATAAAGAATGATATTATAAACAAATTAGAACAATGTAGGATGGTCTCTCAGACCTGTGGAGGGGGAAGGAATTTGTGACCAAAGAAGAACTAGAGGTCATCATTAATCACAAAATAGATAAGTTTGACTATATCAAGCTGAAAAGTTTTTGTACAAACAAAATGAATGCAGACAAGATTAGAAGGGTAGCAGTAAACTGGGAAAATATTTTTACATCCAAAGGTTCTGATAAAGGCCTCATTTCTAAAATATATAGAGAATTGACTCAAATATATAAGAATTCAAGCCATTCTCCAATTGACAAATGGTCAAAAGATATGAACAGACAATTTTCAGACGAAGAAATTGAAACTATTTCCGGTCACATGAAAAGGTGCTCCAAGTCACTATTGATCAGAGAAATGCAAATTAAGACAACTCTGAGATACCACTACACA
>JAJPUD010000060.1:1101489-1156820 GCA_023553655.1 Myrmecobius fasciatus
ACTAGCAGGACGATTTCAGAGAGGCCTGGAGAGACTTGCATGAACTGATGCTGAGTGAAATGAACAGAACCAGGAGATCATCATACACAGCAACAACAATATTACATGATGATCAATTCTGATGGACATGGCTCTCTGCAACAAAGAATTATCTCAAACCAGTTCCAATTGTTCACTGAAGAAAACCATATACACCCAGAGAGAGGGGAATGAAATATGGACCACAACGTAACATTTTCATGATCTCTATTGACATTTGCTTGCATTGTGTTGCCTTTCTCTGATTCTTTTTTTTCTTGTAGATAGGATTTTTCTTGCATAACTTCTCAAGCATTTCAACATTATTAACATGTAGTGGACTTCCTGCCATCTAGGGGAGAGGAGGGGACTGGGGGTAAAATTTGTAATGGAAAGCTTTGTAAAGATCAATGTTGGGGAACTACCCATATATATGTTATACAAATAAAAAGCTTTAATAAAAAAAAAAAGAGAGAAACATTATGAGGTCAATAAACCTCCACTTTTTTTTTCCCAAAGTCACCCTGAAATTTGAGCACAAGACCAACCCAGAGACTAGAGACGCCAACTGAGCTGGAGTTACACTGAAGGGTGGCCTAGTAAAAGGCTCCCCCAACAAATTCTTGGATTACTGAAGTGTGCAGACTCACAGATCAGGTTAAGCAATACCATTCCTTGATTCTGTTTCTAGAAGAAAGAGCACTAGTCTTGAAATAAAAAGATTTAAGTTTGAATTCTTGCAAGACACCTGGCCTCTTTTCCACTCTAAGCCTTTTTCAACATGAGCAAACATGAATCATCATACTGATTATACCATATACCATAGGGCTATTGCATGAAAAGCTCTTTGTCCAAAGTAAAGTGCATCATTAAACCTGACTTTTATTAACGTCAAGGTATGGAAATTCCCATTTCTGTGGCATTTTAAATTTACAAGAAGTTCTTTTCACAACAACCCTAGTATAGTCATGATGTGAGTACTACTAGCCTCATTTGATAAATGAAGAAATTGAGGTTCCAAATCACAAAGCCCCTGAGTGTTGGAAGGCAGAAATCAGAAGCGGGCTTTGGGTCTCTCAGGCTTCAAGTTTCTCCACTCCATGAGGCTGCCTTTGCAGAGCCCCAATACTAGGTTACTGCTGCTCTAGCCATGGAGTATTTGCTCCCTAATGTGTAAGTTCAAGAGAAGAAAGGAAAAACAAAAGGTAAGAAAAGTAAAGGAATAAAAGAATGGTAAGGTATAAAGCTCTTATCATTTATAAAGTCTCCAGACTTTAGTTCTTCACAGTCAGCCCTTATCTTCCACCATTTCCCAGTACTCTTCCTGCTCTTATGTCCTCCTTCCCCCAACAGCCATGCAGACATTTGCCCCTATAATTGCCAGAGATTAAAAGGACTAGTTTACAGCACTGATCCCATGTCAGAGTAATGAGATAAAGAAATGACATGGTTCTAAAATAATTTATGGAAACCAGAAGTTGTGCTGAAGTATTAGAACTTGGTTAAGAAAAATAATTACACTTTGTTTTCACGCATCACTAACTTTAGCAATTCCTTAAACTGTCATTATTTTTTTAAGTTTGATTCTAAAAAAATCCTAGGAAAGGTTCATCTTAGACTTCACTAGGCTGCCAAAGGGGTGGTCCACGAGAAAAAAGACAATCCCTATCCCAGAAAGATAGACTTAAATTCAAAAAATGCTGCAAACAGGTATGAAAACAAGCAAAATATCAGTATTTCAGAGTTACTTCCATTAATTATCATCATTTAAAAATATTTAACAATTTAGCTTGATAATCTTAATTTCAATGGTTTTACTAGCATACTTACTTAGCAACAGACTGAATAACTTTGGAAGAGGTATCTTTGATGTTAGTAAAAAATCGTTCTGTTCCTCCTCTAAGTATGTCAAAGAAACCGCTATAGGACTGATCATACTCTGCAACTGTCATGCCTAAAAGTAAAGAAGATAATATGGTATATAATTATTAGAAGTACAATCCTATCCCAAATGACAATTATATCGCATCCTTCATATAGATGCATACACACTACATACACATACATATACCCACAACCTAATCTGTCATTATATTTTGAGAAGTGTGGACCACTCAGGCCTCTCCCCTCCCTCCAGCCATGAAAGGAAGGGGGCCAATGTCCACCAGAACATTTGTTTCACTCTATATGATCTAAGAAGTATTCCACCTGAATCCTGCCTTCTGCTCCTTTAAGACACTTCTAGAGATTCCTGGGGGCCTTCTTTTTAGTCTATTTCCCTTAAGAGTGGGAACTAGTGTCTCACAAAGCCGCTGTTGCCTATTTCTCCATTTTTTTCCAGAAATTTTAAAAAATGATTGTCTACATTTAAAGGTTTGACAACAAGATTTAAATTCAAGTTTTCAAGTCACACCTGAAAGACAGGAAGTAAAAAAAAAAATGATGGCTAATAGCTAATATTTTCTAATTACTTCTCAGTTAGCAAGAAAATTAAATGAGCAATAAATCTTCCTAAAAACTGCATTTTACTAGAAAGGTAGTAGCAGATAGCTTTAACATCATTTTATCAACCAATTGAGTTAATAGTTTTAAACTGCTAACATTAGGCAGCTCTAACTGTGATTAGCACTAAATCTGAGTATGATAGTATTAGTCTTAGATCTGCTTAAAAAGAGTTCAAGGTGCTGTATGAAAATGCTTTTTAACATCATTTAACTTCTTCAGAATTCTCACATGTAAAAAATCATAGAATCTCAAAATTGGCTCATATGTTCAGGGGCTCATCACTCCAAAGGATGCATACATGACAAGTGAGATCTCAGATTAGGGGGAACCCACCACCTCTCTTCAGTGGCTCATTCCAAATGGATTAGCTTTAATAGTAAGGAAAGTCTTCATTACACTCAAGCCTTACATCAATCATGTTGCACTATGGCTTAAAAGGTATGACTGCAAGGTGATACACAAGGTTTATACAAGAAATAAAATTCAGACATAAGTCTGAATTAGTAAATCTGAAACTTACTATTTCTATGACTCTGGGCAAGTCACTTTGTCTCTAAGGATTTCTTTTTCCTGATGTGTAAAATAAAAGACTGGATGACCACTCTAAATCTTTGGCCTGGTGACTTAGTTTCGTGACTTTTATTCCACATTGCCTTACTGCTCTCCAAAACATTCTAACCAGCTTATTTTTGCCCATTTACCCTTAAACTCAGCACTAGATTTTACCATTCTAATAAGTGGAAGGGGCTATCTTAAGGTATCTTGATTTGCATGTCTATAATTATTAAAAAGCTTGAACATCTTTTCATGGTTGACTATAAATCATAAGTTCATATAGCTGTATTATTCTTATAGAAAAATAGCAAGTCCTCATGGATTCTGAATGTCAGAACCTTATTTAGTCTCTTTTCTTTTTAGAGACAATTACTTTTGTTTCATAAATTTTGTCTGTTATTCTAAGATTTCTTCAAACACTTTATCTTTTACCTCCTTAGCAGAGACTTTTTTGTTTCTTTTTAATGATGTTTTAAAAAAAGATCTCTGTTCCAGTTAGAATTTATTGTGGTTATGAAGATGATATGAAATGTGGAACTAAAACTTTTTTTTGCCATACACAAATCAAATTTTCCCAGCAGTTCTTATTAAATATGGATTTTGCTTCCTAGTGTTCTTTGAATGTGGCTTGATCAAACACTAAATCTTCTGTATTTACTGGGTTCTATGAACAATAATCTGATCTTTTTCCCCCTTTTATTAACCTCTGGCTAACATTAGTTTGATCACTCATCTGGTTTTCAAAAATCAAAACCAAACTCAAAGAAAAGGCAATCTGCCATAATGGAACCAGCAATAGATTTAAAGAGTAAAGAAGGCTTGACTTGAGTTAGGGAATTGTAGTGATACAGTATTGCTAACTTCAACAAGGTATATAACAAAATTTCTCATGGTATTAGAAAGTTGCATCAAATTATCTCTAAGTCCTTTATCAACTCAAATTCTATTTTTTTTTTTACCATCAATCACACTGTTAATGCAGAATAACTATCAAAAAGTTTATTATTTAGAAATTTAGTAGCCTAGGCCCTGGAGATAAAAACAGATAGGATACTGGGGAAAGAGGTGATTAATACAGCAACAGAAATGGCTTTAAATTTTTAATTTCTTGGGGCAGCTAGGTGGCGCAGTGGTTAGAGCACCAGCCCTGAAGTCAGGAGGACCTGAGTTCAATTCTAATCTCAGACAGTTCCTAGCTGTGTGACCCTGGGCAAGTCACTTTTGCCTCAGCAAAAAGCAAAAAAAAAAAAAAATTACAAGAAGTTAGGCCTATTCCAGGGAGCTAGGTTTGATGCAATTAATGTGATTAATTAAGACAACACTAGGTCATGACCTGCAATAAAAATTCTAGAGCAAAAAAAAATAATAATAGCACCTGGGTCTCCTGAAAAATATTTCATGAGGATACTACATTCTTAATTCAGCCACTCATTCCTCAAATATCAACTGTGAAAATGTCATACTCTTCATTCATTCATTCATTAGCCATTTATTTATAAAGTATCTACTATGTGCAAAGCACAAAACTGCTAAAGCAATCCCATTTTCATAATATTGAACAACATAGAAGTAGGTGATGCGGTGCTGGCTTCTGAAACTTAATAGCTGTCTGAACCTGAGCAAATCATTTAACTAAGTCTAACTTGATTTCCTCAACTGTAAAATAGGGACAATAACAGCACCTACCTCCCAGGGTTTTTATGAGCATTAATTGAGATGATATTTATAAAGCATTTAACCCAGAGCCTGGCACAGAGTAGGCACTATAAAAAATGTTATCTAGTATTTTTAATTTATATTGTAAAGAAAGGAAATGTTAAGCAAAGGTGTAGTTTAGCACAGCCCTGTCTCAAAGATTCCCAATTAAAACTGAGAGGATCTTCTACACCAAAATCATACTTCAGTACAGAAATTCTGATATTAAACATAAGGGAAACCAACATCAAAACTAGAATGACTGAATATTATGCAAAGAAGTATCATCAAAATGTTAGCAAGTTTGGCTTAATTGAAAATTCCCTGCTCACAAGATAGCAAGTATTCAGAAAACAGTATGGAAGGAAAAAAGATGGATTCAGGAGTTTTAATATGAACACATACCTGCACTGTACACATTGCTGAGCTGCCCCACAGCCTTAGTACCTTGTGGCACTAAATTGAGAGAACCTCTATGTTGCATGTTATTTCCATAACCGCCATTGTGTTCCAGAAGCTGTGAAGAATCAATAGTCATATTTATTATCATCACACTTTCTTTCTCCCCACCACACTTAATATTTTTTTTCAATTACAAGTAAAGATAGTTTTCAACAATCATTTTTGTAAGATTTCGTGTTCCAATCTTTTTTTTTTCCCTTCATTTCTTCTTTCTCCCCTCCCTAAGATAGGAAGCAATCTAATACAGATTATACATGTACAATCATTTTAAACATATCTGCATATCAATCATTTTATGAAATTAGAATCAAAAGAGAAAAACCATGAGAAAGAAAAAGTGAAAATAGTATGCACTGGTCTTCATTCAGTCTCAAAAGTCCTCTCTCTGGATGTGGATGGCATTTTCCATTCCAAGTCTACTGGAATTGTGTTAGTCACTGTATTGATGAAAAGAGCTAAGTCCATCACAGTTGATCATCTTATAATCTTGCTGTGACTGTATACAATGTTTCCCTAGTTCTGTTCAGTTCACTTAGTATCAGTTCAGACAAGTCTCTCCAGGACTCTCTGAAATCATCCTGTTGATCATTTCTTACAGAACAATATTATTCCATGACATTCATATGCCATAACTTATTCAGCCATTCCCCAATTGATGGGCAGTCACTCAGTTTCCAGTTCCTTGTCAAAAAGAGCTGTTAGAAACATTTTACATATGTGGATCCTTTTCCCTCTTTTATGATCTTTTGGAATTAAGACCCAGTAATGAAACTGTTGGATCAAAGAATATGTAGTTTGATAGCTTTGGGACATAATTCCAAACTGCTCCCCAGAAAGCTGGAGCAGCTCACAACTCCAGTATTAGTGTCCCAGTTTTCCCACAACCCCTCCAACATTTTGTGTGTGTGTGTGTATATATATATATTCCCCCCCCCCCCCCGTCAACTTAGCCACTTTGATAGATGTGAAGTGGTACATCAGAGTTGTTTTCATTTGCATTCCTCTAATTTTAGATTTAGAAAAATTTTTTAATATGACTTTGGATGACTTTAATTTCTGCATTTGAATATTGTCTTCATATCCTTTGATCATTTATCAATGGGAGAATGACTTGTATTCTTATAAATCTGACTCAGTTCTCTATATATTTTAGAAATGAGACCTTTATTAGAGACACTAGCTATAAAAATTGTTTTCCAGTTTTTTGCTTTCCTTCTAACCTTGGCTGCATTGGTCATTATACACTTTCTTCTTTTTTTGCTGAGGCAATTGAGGTTATGTGACTTGCCCAAGGTCACACAGCTACGAAGTCTTAAATATCTAAGCTCAGATTTGAACTCAGGTTCTCCTGAGTTCAGGGCCAGTGCTGTATCCACTGTGCCATCTAGTTGCCCCTCATTATATACTTTCAATAGTTTTTCTTTTCTTTTCTTTTTTAAAAAATGAATTTAGATGCATTAACAAAAATCAGCCAACAAAACTTTATGATACATTTTCTCCCACCATAAAGTTGGCTCCACTGAAATGGAAATAAATACCTTTTGCAAATTTGACTATAAAGTTAATCTCTATAAGTGAATCTTATCTGCCCATTTATGTGCATTTTGTAGTCAAAAATATAAATCCCATGGCAAATCAGGTCTCCCAAAAGAATGGAATAGCAGTTCTAGCCAGCACAATCAGCAGCTGCTAGGAACTAGGAATGCAGCACCCCACCAGTACAGTTTTAAGCCAAGAGGGAGCTCAGGTTCAGTTTTCTTGTGGAGCTTGTTTCCATCAGATTCTATTATATCACCTGCCTCCCAGACTCATTGGAATATTCTCCACTCTAGGGGAATATTACTACACAAAGCTTCCATAAAACTTAGTTTATGATCAGCTGTGCTACTTGATTTCAATGCCACAATATTGTGGCTCTTGTAAGATAAGCTCATCACCTGAAATCTCAGCATTTTGAGACTAATCAGCTATGAAACTCAATTCTATCTCAGCACCCTCAGCTGATTCTCCCCTCTGATTGAAGAACTAGAGGGAAAAGCAAAAGATTTTCCCCCAGGTTCCTCTTTCATTTTCCTTTTGTGCGCTGTCTTCCCCCTCAGAGTGTAAACTACTTTGAGGGAAAGGGCTGTCTTTCTTTTTCTTCATCACATCCCCAGTGTTTAGCACAGTGCCTGGCTATAATAGGCATTTAATAAATGCTTACTATCGATTAACTACCAAAGTAAGTAATTATTGTTTACAATAAAAAACAGGGTTTTAATGCAGCACCATATTTTCCAGATTTATTTCAAAATCTAATACCTGCTATGTCCAGTTCAGCCTTAACTTTAAGATTTAAGTTAGGTAAAACAAATAATTAACTGCCTATGAAGTCTGAATTTGAAATTACATGGTTAATTCACCATGAAAGAAAACATTGTATTATTGTATAATGAAACCTACTTGATGTTAAAAGTGCTATAATGGAAGTAACAAAAGATGATCATGCTACCTTAAAAAAAAAAAAAAAAAAAAAAAAAAAAAAAAAAAAAAAAAAAAAAAGCCTTTCTTCAAGAAAAGAAAAGCAGTTTTCTCAAGTGCCCAAATATGGAAGGAAGAGTTTTTGTGGATTGAAAATGATGAAAAAGTAATTCAAAATCATTTCCTCTATAATGAAAATTTTCACCATTATTTTATATCAATACTCAGGTCTTCAATTAGCTATAGTTTTTTCAAAAGGTACCAAGTTTTATCCCCAAAGGATATTAACAAAAGGCAATTTTCATAAGAAATGAAAGCTATCTATATTCATATGAAAAAAATGCTCCAAATCACTATTATTTAAAGAAATGCAAATTAAAACAACTCTGAGCTACCACTTCATACCTATCAGACATATGGACAGAAATATCCATACTGACATTTGACAGAATGTCAGAAAAGGAAAATGGTAAATGTTGGAGAGGATATGAGAAAATTGAGATACTAATGTGCTGTTGATGGAATTTTGAACTGATGCAACCATTCTGGAGAACAATTTGGAACTATGCCCTAAAGGCTGTTAAAAATTGTACATATCCTTTAACCCAATAATACCACTACTAGGCCTCCCAAAGAAATTTTTTTAAAGATAAAAAACTTTTATATACAAAAATATTTGCAAATAAAAAGCTTTAATAAAAAAAAAAAAGGGCAACTGTAACAATATGGCCATCCCAAATATATATATATTTATAGGAGCTCATTTTGTGATGACAAAGAACAAGCAATTGAGGGGATACTCATTTACTGAGGAATGGCTGAGCAAGGTGTGGGAATAATATATTGTAATATAAGAAATGATGAGCATTACGCTACTTAATTTTATTTTTTTGTAAAATGGCATGGATATACATAGACTCTTACATAAGAGTTCAAAAAATAAACTTCTCAACATCAAAATGGAAATGATGTGCCTGAAAAGAGGTTCAGTTAAGAAAGAACTGGAGATTCTGGTCAATAAGCAAATCCATGTGACCCAACAGTCTCATGTGAGCTAAAACAAGATAATGTGACACAAGGATAAAACAAGAGAAGCTCAGCATCCATTCCTGGGGAAGTCAGTCCCACTCTCCTCAGTCCCAATCAAACCCCAACTGCCATCTTGTGTACTGTCTGAATGCCTCTTTTTTTTTTGTTTGTTTTGCTGAGGCAATTGGGGTTAAGTGACTTGCCCAGGGTCACACAGCTAGGAAGTGTTGAGTGTCTGAGACCACATTTGAACTCAGGTCTTCCTGACTTCAGGACTGGTGCTCTATCCACTGTGCCACCTAGCTGCCCCTTAGATACCACATTTTAGGAAGGCCACTTATAAGCTCTATAATAATGCTGAAGGGCATCATATGGCCAAAGGTGGATTGTATGAAGAAACTGAAGGGTATTTGGCCAAAATGAGATAAGTCTTTAAGAAAATGTGTTAGTTTTGTTAAAGTGTTTGAAGGGTTGTCACACAGAAGACAGATTCCACTTGTTCTGCTTGCCCCAGAGGCCAAAACTAGGGAATAAAAAAAAAAAAGGATAAAAACTGCAAAGAGGCAGAATTATACAGAAATTAGCTTTCTAAGTTGCTTCCAATCTTTTTGAAAACAGGTAAGATTATCAAGAACATATAATAGAAATACAGAAAACAAAGTTTTCAGGAAATTAACTGAAGTGACAATCCAAAGATTTTCTTTAAATCTCACTCAGTTTTTGGTGGGGTGTCACCAAACTTTTCAAATTCATCTCAAATCATTCTCTTCCACAAGTTAATTTTACCACATTTATATCAGAAGAATCACACAGATTGCTATGGCATATATTTTACTGGAAGTACTACATTATAATTTCTTCATAACAGAGTAAGCTATTAATTTAAAACAAATGTCTTACCAAAGAAAAAAGACTTTTGATTTTTGTCTTTGTAGTTATGGATATAAAGCTGCAAATGTCCCATCTTCAATAACTAATGCCCAACACAGAGAAGAACATTAATCACATTCATAATTTATTGTTCTAGCTATATTTCTTTATCAAATGTTTGATTTTTGTAAAAGAAGATTTCTTGATGACTGATCCTGTATTTCATGACATCTGAATTGCACGAGTCTTATATTTCATCCCAGGAAACCAGACTTGCATGCCATACTATACCTCTGAATAATATGACAGAAGATTTAAACAATTATCCTTGTGAAAAGAGGTGAACAACTAATGAATCTCCTAATTTTTCTTACTCATGAAGTTTATCAATTAATAACAAAGGCAAAAAAATACTTCTAGTTCATTCCAATACAAATCACAAAATGGAATCCTAATGCAAAGTTTTCTTTATGGGAGAATTCTGGAAAGATGGTGGAATAGTAAATTTCAAGTTCTCCAAATTTCCCACACAAACAACAAATCTATGCCTCAAGGCAAGCATAGACTGGTGAAAAATCAAGATTTGAGACAAAACAGTGGTTCTCCTAGTTTAATCCAAGGAGATTTGAAGACAGACTCCAGGCCTGAATTAACTTGTGTGAAATGCAAACACTTCAGGCTACCTCCACAGAAACACCCAGTGGGGGCCCTGGGGTGAGTTGGGTTTGGCTGGATCCTCAGCAGAAATCACAGGAACTTACACTTTCCCAGCTACTCAGAGTCCAGGGTCTGAGAACAGGAAGACTAAGAGCTAAATTGGAACACTAGGCCCAGCTGTGAGAGACCAAGCTCTAGGTTGGAAAGAGTCAGCAAACCTACTGAGTGCAGAGGCAGGGGATGTTGCTGGCTGCAGGAACTTGCAGGAGGGGGGAGTTCTTGGTTTGGGGTTGGTTCCAGGTCAGAGGGGAAAGTTGAAGCAAAGCTTACAGGTACCATCTCCCAACCCACAATTAAAGGAGCTCACACTAATACTCATTTAAAAAAAAAAATCAAACAGCAAATAAGATCTCAACCACAGACACTTATTATGGGAATAAGAAAGTCGGGGTTCCCGTTCAGATGACAGAGAAGTAAAAAAAACTTCTACCCCAAAGAAAAATGGTTCCCTGCCCAGAGAAAATTTATAGAAGAACTCAAAAAAAAAAAAAAGATTTTAAAAATCAAATGAAAGACATTGAGGAAAAACTAAAAAAAAAAAAAAAGATAAAACCATCCAAGAAAAGATTATGAAAAAAAAGTTCTTAAAGACAAAAAAACTCTTTGAATTTCAAATTGGGCAAGGGGAAACCAGTGAAGCTAGAAGACACCAAGAAATAACAAAGCAGAATATAAAGAATGAAAAAAATAGAACAGAATATGAAACATCTTATAAGATGACAGATCTGGAGAACAGATCAAGAAGAGAAAATAAAATATATGAATACTTGAACCAAAAAAAAAAAATCTTAACATAATAATGCAAGAAATCCTGCAAGAATATTGTCCTGGAATGATAGAATAGGAAGGGAAAGTAGAAACAGAAAAAAATCCACTGATCACACTTCAAAGAGATCCTTTGCGGAAACAAAAAGGAGTATTATTGTCAAATTTTGAAACCCCCAGATCAAAGAGAAAATTCTCAAGAAACAAGAAAAAAATAATTCAAATACATTGGAACTACAATTAGAATTATATACAGGATTTACCAGAAGCCACAATAAAAGACAACAGGTCCTGGAATCATAAATATTGGAAATAAAGAACTAAGACTGCGGTCAAAAATACATCCAGCAAAATTATCCATAATATTGAATGAAAAAAAAAAAAAAAAGGAACATTCAACAACTTGCAGATTTTCAAGGGTTTCTTTCAACTAAATCTGAACTCAATAGAAAATTTAACATATAAGAGTCAATATCAAATTTTAATTTCAAGGAACTTGACATGAACAAATTATTTATGTTTTTACATAGAAATGCATATTATATATTTAAGATTAACGTGGGCAATTGGGCAGCTTAAAAAAAAGGCTGGGACACAGTTGAGCATAACCTGACTCTAAAAAGTAAAACCAATTAGAAAAAGGTAAAAATAGCAATTATGTTATAAAAATGAGGTACAGAAGAAGAATAGACAGAGGCATTAGAGGAATGCTCACAGTTCTGAAAACCGACTCACATCAGGAATGGATTAAATAGGAAATACTACACATATACCATGAAGGGTATAACACCCTCCAAAATTTACAAAGAAATAAGAGGGGAAGGACAGGTGGAGAAGAAGCCAAGGGTGGGGGAAGAGGCAAAGGGGAAGGATCCATGGGTGGGGAAAGGTTAAGTAATAGCAAAGCAAGTTAAGGATCAGAATTAAAGCAGAAGAATTAGCAGGGATAGGAAAGAGGAGATATTCACAAAGACAAGAAGAATCAGGAGTAAAATTTATTAGGGAAAAAAAGTATGACTAATAATCATTGATCTTAGACAAAGTCAAACTTAAAGATTCAAACGAGAAAAATCTATGTTATATGTCAGCCATACTAATATTGTTTTAGAAGCATATTTACATATGGATAAATACATGTGTGTATGTTTGTGTATGTATGTTGGTATGTCTGAGTATATATAAATATGTATGAAAGGGTGTGTGTGTGTGTGTGTGTGTGTGTGTGTGTGTGTGTGTGTGTATAACACATATTTATACTTAACTATAGCCCACTTGGGAGAGGGGGAGGATGAAGGGGGGGAAAAAAGAATAAAGTAAAATAAAAGTGTGCAGCAGAAAACAAAAGAATAACCTACAAGGAAGCAAAGAAAATATGGATACTTATGAATATAATTTCCTCTACTATTACATATCCTTTCATGAACTGGTAATTTATTGTTACATATTTTGATTCCTCCTTGATGGTCTGCTGGGGACTTGACAATATTCTGTTCTGTTTTGTTTTTCTTTTCTGTTTTTCATTTTTTCTATTTTTTTAATAAAATAAAAAAAAATTTAAGTTTTCTTTCTGATTTTTTTAAAATCCGCATTTCTTTGGTTTTGTTTCTTAATGATTAAAAATTACCTGAGATGTTTTGAGATGTTTCAACATTATCAATCTTTCAGTGCTCTGGCAGAAAAAACACACACAAGGCTTATAGTCAAAGATTTTTAAAATCATAATCCAGATGACCAAAATAACTAAAATACAGGAAAAGTCTACATACAACTCAAGAATCAAGACAACATTGTACATAGCAACAAAAAGATTATATGATGATCAATTCTAATGGACTTGGCTCTTTTCAACAATGAGATGATTCAGGCCACTTCCAACAGGCTTGTGATGGAGAGAACCATCTGTATTCAGGACTATGGGGACTAAATATGGATCACAACATTATATTTTTATCTTTTTTGTTGTTAATTGCTTGCTTTTTCCCCCCTTTTGATCTGATTTTTCTTATACAGCATGAAAAATATGGAAATATGTTTGGAAGATTTGCACATGTTTAACCTATACTGTACTGCCTGTCTAGGGAAGGGGGGGAGGAAAAGATGGAAAGAGAAAATTTTGGAACACAAGTTTTTGCAAGGATGAATGCTGAAAACTATCTTTATATGTATTTTGAAAATAAAAAGCTACTATTTAAAAAAAATTAGAAAAGAAAAGAAAAAAGTATGAGGTAGCAATGCTGGCAGTAAAAGGCTGGAAACCAAGGATGGAGACCCATCCCAGATGTTTCCTTTAAAATCAGCTGGGGCAGCATAGAGAGATGGAAAGAAAATCAGAACCCAGATGAAGACTTGTAAATAACAGATATCTTAAGGACTGAGGACAGTCATAAATCCTAGACTGGGAATTATCACATATGGGCTCCAGGACTAGTCCTGAGTAACCTTGACAGCAAAGAATAACCTTTGAAGGCTTCACACAAAAGAAAGAGCAGGGGCTTTAGAATCAGAAGTCAGGTGTTCAAACTTTGCTGTGACCATGTGACCATGGCCAGTCTCTACACCTCTCTGGATCTGTTTTCTTGACTAAATGACCCCTGCCATCCTTTTAAAGGGGTGATGCGTTGTGGAATTCTCACAAGAAGGGACTCTGAAAAATACAAAATACTATAAAAATTCATGAGGCTGTTAATCTATCCACTGGCCTGTTGCTTCCAGGGTTTTCATAAAGGCAGCTCACATCCTTCACTAGCAAATCTACCCAAAGCATTGAAGTTCCAATCATATGAGCATCAAGGAAAACTCTTGAAAAAATGCAAAAACAAGACACAGGATCAAATACATCAGTTTCCAGAAACTGGCTGCCAAATCAAGGACAACAATAGGGGTTGTCACAATTACTTTTGATAAACTCCAGTAATGACCTTCCTAGAGATATTACAGAGTGGGAGTACATCTCCAGTGAATTAGAAAACAGAGACTGGAAGGAAGAATGGAGGGGAGAGAATAAAGAAGGAAATAAGGATTTATATAGTATTTAATATGTGCCGAAGACTACGCTACATTTTTACAAATATCATCTCATTTAATTCTCACAACAACCCTGAAAGATAGATCCTATCATTACCCCATTTTACTGTTGTGAGGCAGAAAGAGGTGAATTGACTTGCCTAGAATTACAAAGTTAGTAAGTATCTGGGGCCCAGATCTGAACCCAGCTTTTCCTGTCTCTTGGCCCTTATTCACTGAGCCACAAGACCACCAGAAAGATTCAAACAAGAACAAATCAAAGAAGAACAAATCTCTTTGAATGAAGAATGGAATATAGCTCCCAAGAGCCTTGTACAGAATAAAAGAACAATCATGTTGTGTCCTACACCCACTAGTCCTAATGACACAGACAAGGAAGAGAACCAGAGAGCTGCCCATCAGTCTCTTCTGGCCTGGCTCTTCAAAGCTCAGTACTAAAACAGGGGTACCTCAAAGCTAACACAGTCTCCCTGAGGGTCCCTCCTTAGAGGAAAGGATACCAAAAAGGCTTGCCTTAATCCTCACTAACTTCATTTCTACAATTTGCAAGTCAAGGCCTGGCCTGCACCCTTAGTCTCAGCACAACTAAATCAAACTCTTACAAAGGGAAAAGGGTCAGGCTCACTTCTATAACTGCATCTGGAATATTTTAAAGTTGTAAATCACAAAGAGAAAGAGGTAAATGGACAAATCCATCACTAAAAGATACTTCAGGTTATTCCCACCTCGTAGCACATTATCACTCCCCAAACCATGGACAGGCCCTAACATCCTATCACCATTTCCACTCTACTAATTTTAAGCAAACACACAGCAATAGTCAAGAATGTGAGAGGCTGATACTGCACAGATGTACATACATCTATATGATGTATAGGGTAGGTGAATTAATATGAAAGTTTTCTCACAGAAAGTTGCATATATAAGTTTAAGACTATGCTGAATTTCCATAGCCTTCTTAAGAGAGACTACTCAATTAAACAGTCTAAAACCTCTTTCCCTTACCTCTGTGATGGGTGATTTTGGATTCACGTTTCTAGCAGCTGCTATCTCTTGTAACTGATTCACAAGTTCTGTGATTGACAACCTTTCTTCTGGATTCACCTTCAATGTGGAGCCTTAAAACAAAAGTATGTTTTAGTTACATCAATCCTGGAATCATAACAGAACAGGCAGAATGAAGCTAGCAATTATGAATCCAATAAAGCAATAACATAAATTCTGAACATACACCTAGTATGACAACAGGTAGTTCATGTTCAAGAGAAAAACCTGAACCTGAATGTATATTCAAAAGATATTCCCATATAGAACAGAATCTATACTCATTTAAAAACAATTTAGATTGATATAGATAGAACAATGGTAACGTAGATGTTACCAAGACAATAAAACCTGCTGAAATGGAAACCATTTCAAATAATAATAACAGTAGCATTTACATAAACCTTTTTGTTACAAAGCCCGGTACACGTTATCTCATTTTATCTTCATGACTACCAGGGAGACAAGTGCTGCTATTATTCCCATTTTGCAAATGAGGAAACTAACAGTGAGAGTAAAGGTCACACTGCTAGAAAACGAATGAAGTTCAATTTGAACTCAGGTCTTTCTGACTATGCATCTAGCTGCCTCATTCAATTTTTTAAAAGGATTAAACACTGAATTAAAAATAATACATGCCTTCAAAAAAATTGAACCAGACACCTAAAATAAGGAGTCATATCAGAAAATAAGCATGTGTATATTTTGTAGAGGATTTGTAATCAATGCCATTGGTTTGGGTTTGGGTTTTTTCTGGAAGGGAGAGAGGGAGAAAAAAGGTAGTGAATATAGACCAAGTGCATCATGCTGTTTTCCCTCCTACCCCTCCCTATAATTCTCCTCTAATATATGGTCACCTCTCAATGTAATGTTTACAGAAAAGCCCTAAAAGAGGCAGTGCTATGTGAAACTTAAAATAATTCCCAACAAAAAAACCTCACACTAACAACTAGCAAATAAAGCTATCTACTCTACAACAGAAATTATTTCCTAACAGATCCCCTTTATTAATTCAACAGTAAAAATAAATCCCAAACCAGCAATTTCCTCAATCAGACCAGATAATCAAAGAGGTCAAGTCCATCCTCTTGCTTTCAGACCTAAATCATCCCAGGATTGGGAATCTAAGTTACTGAAGAGGTTACTGAATGAAGATGCCACAGCCTTCCTGGATAATAATGGTCCCTGCTAATTCATCCAGATGGAGTCACAAAATAGAGAAGATAATTGTTAACCTCTCTTCCCCATTTTTCTGCCCTAAAGGTTTTACAAGGTCACGTTGGCAGAAAGAGCAGGAAGGACCAAGCAACAAGGCCAGAGCAAATAGTGCCAGCAGGGATTGCCAACTTGCACGAAGTGCTTCCCTTCCAACCCATATATGACCACAGACACAGAAGCCAGGATATCTAGCTAGTGGGGCAAGTCAGCCCCCAAAATCCCTCCTATTAGGATATTTAAGGTCAAAGGATCAAGGAATGGTCCAATTACAGGCTGGTAACTGAAAGGGCTCTAGATTAAAATGCAAGAGTCCTGCCCCCCCCCCCCCAAAAAAAACTATGTGCAGTTATACAAGTAGATGATTCTCCTCTCACCCATTAACCTCCAAGTTAAGTTCTGCTTGGCTATAGTTGGGTTGGCGAGCACAAATAAAAGGAAAGTGAGCTAGGCAGAGGAGAGAAGAAACAAATACAAAGAAAACACACCCTCAAATTCATAGAAAAAAAAAGAGTTAGATTTACATTCTCCACTATCATCGTAAAAAAAGAAAAGAGTTACCTCCATGTTTCAAAGTAAATATGAAGATCTAGTGTTTTTGTGGGTTGTAAAAATGACACCTCACCTTGTGCTGCTCTAAGAAACTACAGCACCTCATTCATGGTGGAATCATTTCTCACCAACAGTTATCATGTGATAACACCCAGAATGAACAGGTTGGATGCTTCAGATATTATGGAATCTGCACTGGTCAGGGTTAAATTAACTCCTTAGTGGAATCCCAGCTTTTTTTTTTTTTGATGATACCTGAGAATTCCCATACTTTCCTATACATGTTGATGATTTCACCACTCTCCCAGGAATCCTGGAGTTATTCATGACTATACCCATTTCCTAATCCCCTTCCCCTCCCACCATATCCAATCAGTTAACAGTTTTCTCATACACCTAAAAATAGTTCTTATCTACCAATTCATCAATTATTAAATACTGACTACAGGCAGGATCCTATGTTAAGTATTAGGGTAACTTGTAGTGGAAAGGAAGCGAAAACTGAGTGGATGCCCATCAGTTGGAGAATGGCTGAATAAGTTATGGTATATGAATGTTATGGAATATTATTGTTCTATAAGAAATGATCAGCAGGAGGATTTCAGAAACATGAACTGATGCTAAGTGAAGTGAGAAGAACCAGGAGATCATTGTACACAGCAACAAGATTGTATAATGATCAAGTCTGATGGACGTGGCTCTTTTCAACAATGAGGTGAATCACAGGCTAGTTCCAATGATCTTGTGATGGGAGAGTGATCTACACCCAGAGGGAAGACCATGGAGACTGAAAGTGGATCACAACATAGTATTTTTACCTTTTTGTTATTGTTTGCTTGCTTGTTTTTTTTTTTTCTCACTTTTTTCCCCCTTTTTGATCTGATTTTTCTTTCTTTTTCTTTCTTTCTTTCTTTCTTTCTTTCTTTCTTTCTTTCTTTCTTTCTTTCTTTCTTTCTTTCTTTCTTTCTTTCTTTCTTTCTTTTTTTTTTTTTTTAGCTTTTTGCTGAGGCAATTGAGTTTAAGTGACTTGCCCAGGGTCACACAGCTAGGGAATGTTAAGTGTCTGAGATCAGTTTTGAACTCAGGTCCTCCTGACTTCAGGGCTGGTGCTCTATCCACTGTGCCACCTAGCTGCCCCTGATCTGATTTTTCTTGTGCAACATGATAAATGTGAAAATATGTTTAGAAGAATTACACATATTAAACATACATCGGATTACTTGCTATCTAGGGAAAAGGGGCAAAGGGAAGAGAAAGAGAAAAATTTGGAACACAAGGTTTTACAAGGGTGAATGTTGAGAAATATCTTTGCATGTATTTTGAAAAATAAAAAAGCTATTATAAAAAGTATTACAGTAACAAAGAAAATGCCCACAAGATCCTTGGCTACAAGGAATAAATCTCCTGGAGAGGTAAGAAATATATATGAATAATTATGATATTAATAATGACATAATAATGAATAATTATGACATTGTGGTAAGTTGAGGTAAAGCATTTTAAGAAATCTAAAGAGGAAAAGCACATTGAATTGGGAGAAAAAGGAAAGGCTTCATGAGAATACTTAATTTTGAAGAGAAAAATTCCAAAGGAAAGTTGTATTATGAGTCTTTTTCAAGGATAGGAGAGGATCTGAACAAATAAATGAATGGACCTTTTCTTACCCTTATAGAGTCATTATGCTAATTTAGGGCTTCTCTGCTTCTTCTGTAATAACTGGTATCCTTGCCTCCAAGTCGCTCCTCTTTCGAAGTCATCCTTCACACCACTGCTAACTAAACTTCTTTTTACATAGGCCCAAATAAGTAACTTCCCTAAAAATTTTTACATTCAAAGATTCTGATAAATTATCAGGCCTCATTTCTAAAATATATAGAGAATTCAAGCCATTCTCCAATTAATAAATGGATATAAAAAAAAGATATGAACAATTTTCAGATGAAGAAATTGAAACTATTTCTAGTCACATGAAAAGGTGCTCCAAATCACTATTGATCCAAGAAATACAAATTAAGACAACTCTGGGATACCAATACACACCTGTCAGATGGTCTAAAATGACAGGAAAAGATAATGATGAATGGTGGAGGGGATGTGGGAAAACTGGGACACTGATACATTGCTGGTGGAACTGTGAACAGATCCAACCATTCTGGAGAGCAATCCGGAACTATGTTCAAAAAGTTATCAAGGGGCAGCTAGGTGGCGCAGTGGATAGAGCACCAGCCCTGAAGTCAGGAGGACCTGAGTTCAAATCTGGTCTCAGACACTAAACATTCCCTAGCTGTGTGACCCTGGGCAAGTCACTTAACCTCAATTGCCTCAGCAAAAAGCAAAAAAAAAAAAAAAGTTATCAAACTGTGCATATCCTTTGACCCAGCAATGTTTCTACTGGGCCTATATCCCAAAGAGATCTTAAAGGAAGGAAAGGGCCCCACATGTGCAAGAATGTTTGTGGCAGCCTTTTTTGTAGTGGCAAGAAACTGGAAACTGAAGGGATGCCCATCAATTGGAGAGTGGCTGAATAAATTATGGTATATGAATGTTATGGAATATTATTGTTCTGTAAGAAACGACCAGCAGGATGATTTCAAAGAGGCCTGGAGAGACTTGCATGAACTGATTCTGAGTGAAATCAGCAGAACCAGGAGAACATTATACACAGCAACAAGACTATACGATGATCAATTCTGATGGACATGGTTCTCTTCAACAACGATGTGGTTTGGTGATTCAAACAAGTTCCTATTGTTCAGTGATGAAGTTAGTCATATACATCCAGAGAGAGGCCTAAGGGAACTGAGTGTGGACCACAACACAGTATTTTAATGCTTTCTGTGAATATTTCCATGCATTTTGTTTTCCTTCTTAGGTTTTTTTTTTCTCTCTTTCTAGATCTGATGTTTCTTGTGCAGTAAGATAACTGTATAGATATGTATACATATATTGGATTTGTCATATAATTTAACATATTTAGCATGTATTAGATTACCTGTCATCTAGGGGTGGGGGATAGGGAGAAGGAGGGGAAAAGCTTGGAACAAAAAAAAAAAAGTTTTGCAAAGGTCAATGTAGAAAAATCACTCCTGTTTTGTAAATAAAAAGCTTTTAATAAAAAAAAGGGGGGGGGGTGGTCAATGATGAAAAATTACCCATAAATATGTTTTGCAAATAAAAAGCTTTAATTAAAAAAAAAGTCCAAAAAAAAAGAAAAAAAAAAAAAGCAACTTCCCTACTGAAAACCTTCACTGATTTCCTGTTGTCTTCCAAGTAAAATGATGCATCACCCTTTGCCCCAGCACATCCTACAACTGGGCTCCATCTTATCTTTCTGAGTTGATTTAACTCAATTCCATTTTATTGACTCTTATGCCTTCAAGAATTATTTCAATCTCATAGAATTCTATAATTTAGCAGTTTATAACTGTAGCTAAACAACTTTGGAGAAACTATTTCAAATATCCAGTGCTAAACATACATAAAACTAAATGGGAATTACCTAGAGCACTTGTGGCATTTCACATGGATTTTAACTACACACCTAAAAGAAGCCTTCCCCTACATTCCCTTCAAAAGTGAAATAAACATGCCATCTTAATTTGAACATTTCTCTGCCTTTTAGTATTTTAAAGACAACATATAAGAATGAAATTCTTCAAATATTTAAATATTGTTTAAAATATTATATAGTTTTGATGATTTGGGGTTTAAACTCTTATGTCATCAGTCCTAGATGTCTTTGTTTAGGAAGATTATTGACAAATTAAAGTGTGTCCAAAGGAAGTAGGTCAGGATGGGAAAAGGAGTTCAGAAAATAAAAATGTTTATTCTGGAAAATAGAAGACTTTAGGAGGAATGCTATCTCTTCAAGTACTTAAAGTGCTATCATGGGAAAGATGGATAAGGCTTGCTTAGCTTGGTCCCATAGGATAGCAAGACCCAATAAGTGGAAGAGAATAAGGTTTATAGTTTAAACATGCAGACCTCAGCTCAAACAAGAAAAAAAAGGATTAATGATTATACCTGTTCATCAGTAGAATAAACTACATGTGGAGATAAAGAGTTTCTAATCACTAGTTTTTTAAGTAGAAGACACCAAGTGAAGGATACTGTAGAAGGAAATTCTTTACAACTGCTTCCAGCCAGGCAACTACTCACAAAGTCTTTCTGACATGACACAAGGATGACCATTTACACCATCCATCCATGTCCTACTCTGCCCACTCCCTCCCCAATCTCTGTCTATTGAAATCTTTCTCGTCCTTTACAGAATGGCTCTGGTCTTAGAACCTCTAATGGTTAGGTCCACATAATGAAATCATGAGGGACCAACCTGATACATTGAAAAGGGCTGAAATGAACTACCAGGCTAACTGATAGTACTATTAGTAACCAACTATAATTTTAAGGATTTTCCAACTGAAATTGGTAATATGTTGTGCTTTCCAATAACCTTGTTGCCTGACTTGTGGCTACTTCCTCTACTACTTCCTTCATTCCATAATACCTTTCATGCCAAAAGGGACAAAAAAGTCCATGGAGCAATAGAGTAATAAAGGCTCCCAATTCCTTGACTGTTATTTCATAAAATGCCCACAAAGCATTAAGCAACCTGTCTTTGGTCTTTGCTCTGGAGTCCATCCCAATTATTTAAAAATTGTCTATTGTAAATCCAGATTTTCAACTTACGAATAAGATCATGAAAAACTGTGTATCTTGTGTCATTTGGTGGAATTGAGTATTTTCCATTAACTATCCGAAGTTTTGCTCCATCTTCAAAAGGATGTTGCCTGAAGCACAACAGGTATAGGATACAGCCCAAGGCCTATTCAAAAATTGGGGGAAACAAAGAGACGATCACTAGTGCACAGAAGCTAAGAACAGTTAGTAAACTAGACCTATTAAAATATCAGTCTAATAAAGGAACGTGAACTATTAATTCACCAGTAATCATCATTCAATAAAATACTTTTCTGTTGAGCTAGGGTCAAACATAACTAATTATAAACATAAATCTAATGTGCCTACAAACTACAAAGGGCAGTTAGTAAAGTTGCTATTTGAACTACTGAAAAGTTTCAGCCTGTCAAGCTTCTATAAGTTCTCTGAAAAGAGCCCAAGAGGGCAAAGTTTGTCCCCACCTCAAAGGGTAAGAAATAGAAGCTCAGAAGTTTAACAACTTACCCATGTCAATTCATACACATCTAAAATTCAAACCTGGAGCTCTGCAACTCCAGGCCCACTAGGATGTATTTTCATTACATTACTTACATCCTTAGAATTAACAAATGCAGGCAAATTACATGAGCTTCCTTCTGATGAAAAAATACAGACTTCCTTTCTATCCAAGGGTTCTTAACTTTTAAAATTGAAGCTAAAAGAGCTGGACATTTTCTGCCTGAAGACTACCTCTTGTTCATAATATAGATGGAATCTTATGGACAACCCAAGGCTAAATAGGGAACAGAGAGATCCTGGACACACTACACTCTGATGAGTTATTCTTGAAATATAAGAATGACTTTTCTAGACTGGCATGAATTGATTCTGAATAAAGTGAGCAGAACTAGGAAAACACTGTACGTAGTAACAGCAAGACTATGTATGATCAATTATGACAAACTTAGCTCTACTCAGCAATCCAGTAATCCAAAACAATTCCAACAAACTTGGGATGGAAAATGCCATCTGCATCCACAGAAAGAACTATGGAGACTGAGTGCAGATTGAAACATACATTTTTCACTCCCCACCCCACTTTGTTTTTTCCCTTTTGCTTTGATTTTTCTTCCACAACATGATTAATATGGAAATATTTTTTAAATGATTACACATATATAACATACATATCAGATTGCCTGCTGTGTTGGGGAGGAGCAGGGAAGGAAGGGAGAAAAAAATTTGGAACTCGAAATCTCACAAAAGCAAAATGTTTAAAAACAAAAAACTATCTTTACATATATTAGAAAATATAAAATACTATTAAGTGAAAAAAAAATTTAATGATTTTGCTGTATTTCTGTCTTTAAGATAAATGGTAACAGCCTTGGATAATTTAACATGATCATGATTCTCAAAGGCAAAGTCATCCCTACATGGTTAAGAGAACTGTCACCACAAGATTTTTCTTGCACAACAATGACAAGTTTGGAAATATGTATACATATATTCGATTTACCAATATTTTAACATAATTAACATGTAGTGGATATCCTGCCATCTAGGGGAGGGGTGGGGAGTTGGGGGAAAAATTTGTAACGGAAAGCTATGTAAGGGTTATTGTTGAAGAATTACCCACACATGTTATGCAAATAAAATTTTAAAAAAAATTTAAAAAAAAAAAAAGAGAGAGAACTGTCACCAAAACACTGGACAGCACGTTTCTCTTCCATAAGCTTTCACATGTACAAAACTGAGCACAAAACCAAACTGATCAGGTTTTGATCTCAGTAAGTATATATTCCAAAAAAAGCATCTGTAGAAAGAACACTTTCACTGAAAAGTTTAGTGAGTCCCCAAGCTGGTAGAAACTCTTGTCACAGAAGCTAACTGTAGACAAAGAATTATCCCTAACTAACAATAAGGAAGAGTAACAGTTTTTAAGAAACTGGAATTCAACCAGACCTATGCAAAATGATGAAAAGAAGCATCATTACAACTCCTTCTCTTGGTCCAGTTGACTGGAGGAATGTTCTGAAATCTTCCTTTTCAAATTGACTTTTTCATTAAAATACAGCATTTAAAGAGTGGGTATGTATACATGTACACATATGTGTAATTAATACATCGTTACACAGAAATCAGAAATAAGGCCAAATTCCATTTCTGCTGATGATCCTACCCATCACCTGAAATCCAAATTATTATTTGTGAAACATTCCAATGTGCAAAACTTATTATGGCCTGATGGTGCTGCCAAACAAGACTCAGACCCAACAATGACCATAAAAAGGTGGTGCTTTCCTACCAACCAGAGACAGAGAGCAGAACTTACAGATGAAAGCAGAGCAGCAGGGTTTTAAGATACAACTCCAAATCTCCTTCTCATTTGTGCAGTCATATCGACAAAGGGAAATATGGAGCTACTTTGTTACAATTCAAATGTCATGGGAACTCAAACATCAAAATTATTCCAGTGCTATCTTCTAGGCACCCATTCACAGGAAAGAACACATTCTTACCCAGATATCTTGCTTTTCACCAATTGGAAAGTTTGAGTATAAGTCTATTATTTCTGGTGTCCTGTACATCGGTGTTGTATTCCTTGTGATCTATGGACAAATTTAAACATTTCATTCTTTATAGAAAAATTACACATAAAATAACATCTTGAGTTCTAAAAAATGAACCTAACATAATGAAAGAGTCTTTAATGTAGGGAGTTTCTAATTTTCCAATTAATCCAGATTTTTTTTTTAATCCTATTCAGGCTTAGACTACTATTTTTCATTATAGGATCATCAATCTTTACAACCATTCATTTCATTCCTACTAAGCTAACTAAACACATACTCAGGAACTATTCTGTTTGAATTTGCATCTATGAACTTCAGCCTAGAGTGCTCCAAATACATTTGGATAACTTCCTGCTTAAAGGAATTCTCCAGTAAATTCTCCTGAAGAGTGAAGAATTCTTTTGTAAATGACAATCATTCATCTCCCAATGTATCTGCTGTATTAAATTCTAATCTTTTTATATCAGGTTTACTTAAAGTAGGGGAGACGAACATGTAGTTTTTACCACATAAAGTTGTCTTGAATAGCTCTGTTCACTAACTTAAGAATTTAGTATAATACATATTGACAATTTTTCCTTATCTTTTCTCAGAAATGAGGAGCTCATTATTTGATCTAAATATGCATTTACCTCAATAATCATAGCTCATTTTGTTATACTGCTTGTCCTCTTAAGAAGAAAGTAGTGTAAATATTATCATCCTTTCACAAATTAAGAATCTCAGGCTTACAGAGGTAAAGGTAGAATACTTTGCCCAAGGTCATGAAGCTAACAGGTATCTGAGCCCAAACTTGAACATAAGCTCCTGCCTCCAAAATCAGCACTCTATTATATTTTTTGGAATAAAGGGAAAGTAAAAATGTGCAAATGCCAAACGCTCAAAGCTAGAGCACAGGACAACTTTCCACTGACCAAATCTGGATTTTACTTCATTACTGGGGCTAAATTCATTTAAAGAAGAAATGTTTTAAAAATAAGTTACTGGTGTGTAGTGGAAAAGAGAATAAATGAAGTCTACAAACAAAACAAAAAAGTTTATTTTTTAGCAATTTATTTCAAGCTTCTAACTCACTTAAATTAAAATCAATATTTATTAAATAACTCCAAACAATTAGTAATATAAAATCAGATTAACTTTAATGTCCCCAGAACAGGAAGAGGATTCAGGCTGCTGTACATGATCTCTGAAGAAAAGTTTCATAGCAATGGTGTTCTACTTTAAAATATGTAAGAGAATAATCTGTCTTCAAATTGTTATTGCTAAGTTGTTTCAATTGTGTATGATTGTGACTTCATTTAGGGAATGAGGGAGAAGATAGATATGGCCTTTGGGGTCACTCAAATTCTCAAAGCCTGATTCCCTATCTAAAAACATTATGCTAATAAAGCTTGTATTACATACCCTCCTAAGAATGTTGTGGAATCAATTGAGATTTTTTTATATATAGGTCATTTAAAAATTAAAGAAATGTCAGTCTTGTGGTTTTATGAAGATCCAGGCCATTTTACATCACTGAAAGAGAATATAAGACCCAACTGTGGTTGTTCTTTTGTTTAGTAGTTCAGAAAAACCAGAATAGAAAACTGAATGGAACAAAATAAAGCTTTCGATAATAATGATGGCTTTAGTAAGTAAAATTGATTTTCATTACATGAACACCCTACAAGTTAGGATACTTCTCTCAGATCTCCCACAAAGCAGACCAGTTCTAGATCTCAGCTATTTGCATTGCTAATCCAATTACAGGGCAAATTAATTGTGCACCTGATTCCTTCCTCACCAGTAAGTCCCCATCTTCTTTTAGTTCTAGAAAATGAAATCACATATGCAATCACAATGAAAAAAAATGAACAATGGTTCTCAGCAAATGACAGGCAATTTAGAGCAATCTGAGGCAACTGGAGCTTATGGGACTTCATACCTACATAGACAAAGCGAACAAGTCTTTTATAAATTCGCCAATTTAGGGTAAACCTACTCCAAGTACCTAACAATATACTAGTCACAAATAAGTAAAATGAAGATAAATGCAGGCTTTGCAAGAGTTCAAGCTGGACTGAATTTGCAATGTATTGTCAGTACTCACAATAATGCCAAACCCCTCATTGCTATAAGATTATACCACTATAAAACAAAATTTTCACTGTGAACTCAACAGATGAAATGGTCAATCAGTCAACAAACAATTATTAAGCTCCTACTATATGCCAGATGCTGTGCTAAGTGCTTCAGATTCAAAGAAAGGCAAAAAAACTGAACAGCAGCTCTCAAAAAACTCACAATCTATAGGAGAGACAACATGCACATTCAAACAAGATAAAAGATAAACTGGAGATAAGCAACAGAAAGAAGATATTGAAAAGTATATTAGCTAATCTCAACAATACAAGGATCCAATACAATTTCAAAGGATTCATGATGAAAAATACCATCTACCTCTGGGCAAAGAACTAATAAAGTCCCTTTTTTACCTCTTTAAAATTTTTCTTGAGGCTGGGTTTAGTTTTGGGGGGTTTGTTTTTTTTTGGGGGGGTCTCTTTTCTTTCACAATGTGGACTAATATGGAAATGTGTTTTTAACTGCCCATGTATAATCTATATCAAATTGCTTCCCTTATCAATGGAGAAGGGGGGAGGGGGGAACTTGGAACTCAAAAATCTAAATTACAAATAATCCAAAGAATAATAAGATGCATGGTGGACTTAAGTAAACTTATGGTATGTTACAAATCAAGACTGGTACAAGGCAAGTGCTATAGATCATGTTATCAAAGACATATATGATCAAAGAAGGTAATGCCTCATTCTGGACCTATAAGACAAGGAAATCTCCAAATCTTACTCCAACCACTTTCTAGTCTTACTTACCCTATTCTTCAACTTTTAAAGTCAATTTTTTAAAACTCAAATTTAAAGCTTTATATCACCAATATTAAATTTCATTTGATTCATTTCAGTTTAATGTTCTAAACTGCCAAGATTTTTTTGAATCTTGACTCTATCATTGAACTTAAATTTAACTGTCCCTCTTAGCTTCATTGAGTCATCTACAAATCTATCAAACAAATCACCTATGGTTTTACCTCTATCACATATAAAAATATTTAACAACACAGAACCCAGTACAGGTTCTAGGGGCAGTCTAATCTCCCAAATGAACATCAAATACTTAATGATTACTATTCAGTCAACTAGTTCCAAATTCATCTAATTTTAATAGTATGAAAATATTATATCAAATACTTTGCTAAATTCCAGGTAAACTATATTTTCAGCAATCTCCTTATCTCTAAGTTTAGTGTCACTGTCAACCTATTCTTAATGAAGACAAGCTAGTTTCTGTGATTACTTTCCCTTTCTAGATATTTAAAATCACCTTTTAGAATTAAATGGCAATCTTATAATTTTATAATCATATCTTGGTTAATTTATTATTAATTTTTTACATAAAACCTTTCTTTTTCTAATTATCAGTGCACTAATACTTAAGATTAGATCAAAATTTCTTACCTCTTCTTCAACCATTGCTCTCTTCTGAGCAGTCCAGTTGTAGTCAGGATAATGTGACACGGTTGTAGCACTGCCAAAATCACATAGTTTAATTGTTCCTTGGTTACTAATCAGCATATTTTCAACCTGTAAATTTTTTATAAATATCTTAAGTACTTATAAAATTGTAACATAATAAATTATAATTTAGAAAATGCAAATCTTACCAACTTTTCAAATTAACTGTGCTATACTGCTGACTTTTGTGTAAATCCATCTTTGCCTCATTCCTTTCAGAGAATCCTACTCTAGGTCGAATTGCTGACCAAGAAGACATAAAAGGAATAATAGTAACTTATATTAAAAAAAAAAATTTTGGAAACCAAAGGTCTGAAGCTGAAACTCTACCAGCCAAAGGTGGCATATGTGAGTGAGGGGGAGGCCTGGCCACACAGAGCATGAAACTACTAAATGTTGCCATGGCAGAGAAAAGAGTCAAGAGGGAAAAGAAGGCAACAGGCAGGATTCCTGGAATTTTATCAAATTTCATTTCTTTCACCCAAAAAGAAACAAACAAAAAAAAAAAAAAATTTGACTGAAATGTCAAATGGACCTTAGTTTTTGAAAACAGATAATCTACAGCAACTCTTTATGATGACAATAAAAATTTCTTCCCCACTTTAAGATATTCTCTTCCCTCAAATAAACTTCCCCTCCTCCAGAAGTATATATCAAGTCAGGAAAAAAATTCCATCTCAATACTGAACTCCTGGAAATTTCATCATGATTTCTCTTCCATTGTGGGAGAGCAAGATAATAGACTGAGAAAGCAAGAGCATAAAATAGTCCTTGGGGGACATAAGGAAGAAAGGAGACCATCCTCCCAAATGATAGCCTCTAGAACCAAGCAAAGGGAAAATAAAGGTTAGCTATGCTGAGAAAGGAGAGAGGGAAAAGAAGGGCAGATCTTTCTTCCTGCTTGATAAGAGAAAAGAAAACAAAAGAAAAACTCCTTGTCAGGAGGAAATGGAGGCAATGTTGTTGGGGGCGGCTCTGGCCTGGACTTGCCTGGGCTTGCCTGAGTGGCCTGCCCTCGGGTACGCTCCACCCCAGGGGCAGGACTTGGGAGGAGCAGAACCGCCTACAGGGAGGGGTGAGGGCCAGAATACGAGGATAAAAGGAGGCACAGAGGCTGTGAGTGGGGCAGTTGGCTGTTGGAAGTTCCAGGAACAAGAATAAAGAAGTTAACCTCTCCTCGGGTGCTCTGCCTGGTTTGTTCTCCCCTCCACTAGGGTGGGGTGCCAGAGACGTCTGAAGACCCTGGATTAGGGTGAGTAGAGGGCGGTGGCTGGGGACCCCGATAGGACCCCCGGCACAATGTACTGCCTAAGCATCCTTGAGGAAATGCTCTGGATGTAGGGGAGCAAGCCCAAAGAGCTATAAGGGTATCAGGTGATCTTGGAGATAACCAACCACACCTGATCGCTACACAAAATACTGAGATTTAGAGGAATGTGAAATATAACTCAGTAAAATTCATCTAAAATCCCTCCAACATAGCTCTTTGTCAAATGCTCTCAGTCCATTTTTAAAGAGGTTAAAAAACTTAGAGTGACAACAGTAAGTTACCAAAATTATTTGGAAAATATGTCCATTTACTGCTACCCAAGCCACCAATCACATCTATCATAAACTGTGGAATGGTACACCAATTTTTTTTTTTTTTTTTTTTTTTTTTTGCTATTTGGTGAGGCAATTGAGGTTAAGTGACTTGCCCAGGGTCACACAGCTAGGGAATGTTAAGTGTCTGAGACCAGATCTGAACTCAGGTCTTCCTGACTTGAAGGCTGGTGCTCTATCCACTGCACCACCTAGCTGCCCAGTACACCAAAATATTAAACATAAAATGTAAACATACTTCAGGTATTAGCTACAATGTACAAATAAAATTTCTTCAACTTCCAATACCTGAATTTAAAGCATTTTGTAACTCCTCACAACAAAAATGCTACCAAACTGAGAAATATAAAAACATAAGAGAAACATGGTCACATTTTGCATATCCTAGGCCCATTTAAAGACAAAATCTCTTTCACAAAGGATCCAGAATACAGTCTTCATACAGACAAATGTCAGCCAACTTCCAGATTCCTCTAGTGGAGTACAAAGCAATATTTCCCTGTTCTCTCTCAGCACCAAACAGGTTACATATACAGTATCACCTAAACAGTTAACAGTTCTCTTTGGCAACTTATTAAAATCCTCTCTTCTAAATAGAGACCCACCTATTTGCCTTTCTAAAATTAAGCATTTCTATTTAGAATTTGTCTAAAGTGACTGAGGATCTGAGTATTTATTTGAAGGGATCAAAAAAGCAGACAAAGTGGTGCATGAGTACTTGCTGGTAAATAATTAGAATAAAGCGTTATCATGAGACAGCTAGAATTATGGCACAGAGCAGTTTAATGACAGATGATCCAGGACAGTGGTGTTGGTACAGAATAGGCTACATGTTCAATGGAAAGACTCTTTGGTTATAAAACAATAAAAAGCTAAAAAGAAAGTACACTAGTACAAAGAAAGGCAGCCCAAGAAGCTGGAGAGAGCTGAAGACCAGGAAACTAGCTTCAACCCCAGCAGGAAGAAGAGAGGGAGAGAAGTCCAAAGAAACAAAAGGACCCCCGAGGAGGCTGCCATCAAAAACTAACTTCCTATTCCAATCAGGAAGAAAGCAGATGGCAAAATTTCAGAGAAAGCCAAGAAGAGCAGCTTAAACAACAGAGAGGAAACTGAAGAGAAAGCATTTGTTAAGAGCTTTCTATGTCCTCTGGGAATATAAATATAAATACTACCAAGGAGCATACAGAACATCGGGGTGAACTGAGAAGAGGCCTCAGAAGCAGCAAGATGAAGGTTCAAGTCCCCCCCCCCCACTCACTCTGACTATGGCACTCTGGGCAAAGTAGAGTCACTTTGCAGGGTGATAAGCAGCTCTCTTCGATTAGAAATAAATGAAATGGTGCCCCCCTGCATTGAGAGAGGCTCCTCAGCCAGGAATTCTCACTATCCATGAAATCACAGGTACAGTCCCTAGCCCTATGAGTTTTAAATGTAGGGAAGGACTATTTAATGCAAATAAAAAGAATCCTATGCTTCTCATAAGTCACAGAAAAGATTTACTGCTTTATTAATACACAATATAATTATGAAAGTTTATAAATTAGGACTCAGAACAATCAAAAATAGCTTATATTCAAAAGAGTTACTGAAGAATGAAGTCAGGAAGCTTGTGATATATTTTAGAATTCTATTAAAAATGTCTAAAAACCAAATTAATTTCAGAACTGTAAAGGAAATACTTCAGTTATTTGCAAACTTATTTCTATTCAATTCTTCATTCCTCAATGCCTTAAAGATGAATAAAGCATCATTAAAAACATTTCACTTTTTTTCAAAAATCCATAGAGAAAGAATATCTCCTTTGATAACAATTTTTAGCATCTCTGATTTTTAAATTCTATATGTACCTTGAGATCCCGATGGATTATAGGGGGCTTCTGTTTATGCATATGTTGTACTGCTCTGCATGTCTGATAAAATATCTTCAAAACCGTGTCACAGGAGAGAGGACCTTTGGATTCAACTTTCTTTAAGAATTCCACCAGCTGCCCTATTATAAAAGACAATCAATTTAATTTACATCACTATGCACATGGGAATCCCATCAATTGTTTACTAGAAAATGAATAGGCCTGATATAATTTATTGGCTTCCTTTTTATTTTACAGTTTAACAAACTCAATCTAATCACTTCTAATTTCAATATGTACTTAAATGTTGACTATCTGGCCGACAACAATGCTAAGTACTGGGAAAAATACCATGATTTAACAAGATGTGGTCCCTGCCCTCATAGGGTTCATAATCTAGGAGAGGAGAGTACTGTAAATGTATGTATGTATATGTGTGTATGTGTACATATACATACAAATATCTACACATATGCTTACACATGTATGTATATACCATTTACATATATGTGTATACATTTATATATATGGGGTGTGGGTGTATACTAATACAAAATCATCCTTAAGCATTGCAGAGAGTCACAAATCAAGTGTCGTGTGAAGCATATGAAAGAAATAATCTGTAAGTTAGTGGAAGTGGTATTTAAGTTAACTTTTAAAGCCCAGGTATCTTTTAAACAGAAAAAAGGGAAAAGTGCATAGAGAATAATATAAGCAAGATATGGAAGTGAAATAGCACTGCACACATAGAATGGCAAAATTTGTCTCAATTAATTTTTAAAAGGTAGCTGACCAACACATTCTCGCAATAGATTGCTATTTATCTAGCTATATAATGCACCTATATAAGCCACATGAGATCTATGCCTTACAGCTAAGTAACTTTAGACAAGTCACAGCCTCAACTACCTTCAGATAATGATATCAATTCATCTATATAACAGATGCATTAGATCAATGCCCTAAGGCTAAAGTGTACAACCATGGGCAAGAGGGCTTCAGCTTCCTTATCTAAAAATGTGATGCAGAACCAGCTGACCTCTAACCTTTTCAGAACTATTCTGGGTTTTAATTTCAACAAGGTTAGGATATATGGCAAGTTTAAGGTTCATTAAAATAGGTTTCAATTAGTGAACTATAAAACCTCCATAATTAAACTGGCTAAAAATGCTTCGTGAATCTTATAGGAGATTCCAGAAGGATAAAAAGGATCTCTCATAAGTACTTAATGAAAGCAAAAAGTCAATTTTGTTTTTCTTAGTACTGCAGAACAAAGTAAATAAAGTAAATAAGCAAGCAACTTCTTGAGCACCTGCTATGTGTAATCCCACCAAGCTCAGCACTTTGAGAAGATACAAAATACATGACAAAACTGGTTCAAGAAGTTCAGTTCATAATCTATTTAGGGCAAGACTTGATTCTGAATCCCACCACAACCACTTCCTAGCTGTAAGGTACAATTAACATCACCCAATTGCACTGAATTTTAAACTACTAACTATAAAATGAAGAAAATTCTACTTATACCACTTCCTTCACAGAGTTAACGTGGGAAAAAACCAAGACACTTAAATAAAAAGCATTTTATAACCAAGACTACTGCTCTTAGTCATGAAATCAGCAATCTAGACAACTAGCATTTTTAAATTCTATGAAAGTGTAGCTATTTTCTAAGCTGATGAAAAAATTACAGCTCTTAAAAAAAAAAAGAGGATCTAGAATAATGCTGACATCACACTTCCTTTTCTTCCTCCCCCACACTCTAGGGGTCTAATAGTCAGCTAAATGTTTGACTTCACTTTTATGTATATGTCTCTCTGAAGATTTTCAATGATGTGACTGATTTCGAAATGGCTATTTCTATGAAACTGGTTGTTAGAAAGGTCAGGTAGTAGAAATACTACTGAAGGAAACAGCTGAAGAAAGATCTTCAATTGGTCCTTCATTCTGCCTTTAAAAGGACCGATCAATCAATGAACAATTATTAAGCACCTACTACGTGCCAAGGATTTTAAGCCAAATATGAAACAGTGCCCCTGCTTTGAATGAAATTACATTCTACTGAGGAAGAAAACATGTATACATATAGATACAAAATATATAATATAAGGTAATGGAATAGAAAGGGAGACACTTAGAACTCAGGTCACTAAGAATAGTCTCATGTAGAAGGTATTATTTGAGCTGAGCTTTGAAGAAAATTAGGAATTCTGAGGCACAAAGGTAAGAAGGGAGTTCATTCCTGGCATAGAGGACAGTTTATAGAAAGAAATGGAAATGGGAGATGGAATGTCAGATGTGAGGAACACCAAAATGGCCCTGTTGGCTGAATGAAGGGAAGAAATATGCAGTAAGCCAGCAAAAAAAAAAAAAAAAAAGAAAAAAAAAAGAAAGACCTGAAACAAGATTGTGAAGGATCTTAAATGCCAGATACAGAAGTTTGTATCTTAAGAGATAAAACGGAGTCACTAGAACTCAATGAGCAGAGGAGTGGCATGTCAAAGCTATACTTTAGAGTATCACTCAGACACAGTCACATGGAGGACTGATTAGAGAAGGGAGGGCAAAAGGGAAGAAGCAAAGGACAGTGGTAGAAAAAAAAAAGGAAAGAGCATTTATATAGTGCTTACTCCATGTCTGACATTGTGCTAAATACACCACAAATAGTATCTCATTTGATCCTCACAACAACCCTAAGAAGTAGGTGCTATTATTATCCCCTCAAAATAAGTAGCTTGCCCAGGATCATGTAGCTAGTGTCAGAATGTGGATTTGTACTCATGTCTCCCTGGCTGTGCCCAAAATCCTAGAAAACTGCCCTATCAGCTACCTCACAGAAGAGAAAAGGGAGAAGGGAAAGACTTCAGGGATGGAGATGAATTAGGAAGCTACTGAAATATCCCAGTAATAAGATCTGAACCACAGTGTCCAGTAGTTGAATGGAGAGAAATGGATGGATTTGATTTCCATAAAAAGTATGTAAACATTTCACTATGAAAATCAAATACAGTTATATAGCCAAATAACTGAGCTTAAACATACAAGTACAGCAGAGGCAGCACAGTACAGTGGTTAGAGTAGTCACAGGATTATACTTTTAATACTATTTACATTACCTAATAATGATAGGGGCAAGTTGTTAGGCTCATTTTTCCCATCTCCAAAATAGATATAACACTTTTACAACCAACTTCACAGTGTTGTAAGAAAGGACATTATAAAAAGGAGCTGTGATTATTAGCACCAAAATGGAAAGAGCTACAATGGCAGCTAAGTGGCACAGTGAATAGACTTTGTAAGTTCAAATCCAGCTTCAGATACTTACTGGCTGTGTGACCCTGGGCAAGTCACTGCAGCCTCAGTTTCCTCATTTGTAAAATGAGCTGGAGAAAGAAATAGCAAACCACTCCAATATCTTTGCCAAGAAAACCCTAAATGGTATCACAAGGAGTCAAGACATGACAGGCCTTTCAGGCCAAAGGATCAGATTTCAGATGGGAAATGCTTATTCTCCTCTCCATAAATTCATATGCCATCCTCTCCCACTGATGTTTCTGTGTGACCTCAGAAAGACATTTAACATCTTTGGACCTCAGTTTCCATATTCATAAAATGAGGTTGGACTAGATAGACCTATCATAAACCTATGATCCTATTATCTTTTAAGTTATATATTAGAGAACAACTCACAAAAATAAAGTATTTTTATTAGCATAATTTGTAATTATCCCATGATCTCACAGTATCAAGTGAACAAAAATGGGCATAAGACATGCATTTTCATCATTCCCCAAAACTGGACCAATTTCAGGGCTGCTACTAAATTAGGAGTAGAACCATGGGTGAGAAAAGGATAAAAACAAAATCTGTTTCTACAATAACTATGCTTCATTAGGCTACAACATTACATTACTGGGCCATTCCTAAACAGTGCCATTTAGACAGGCAAATCACAGTGACAAAAGCTTATTCTAATAAACTAAAATGCTGTACAATACTTGATGAATCAATATAACTCTACTACTCAGTTATTAAAAAGTATTCAAAACTTGGAGCTTTATCTATAGCTTAGTGCTTGGGATCTCTTTCAAAGAGCAAGATAAACCCAGACAGGGCACTTACTTACCTGGGGCTCTGAATTCTGGACAAAGTTTAACAACAAAAAATATTTTGTCAACTATCTTATCACCACATTATAAGATAATGTACCTACAAAGAAGGCAGAAGTCCTGGTTCTGTATTTCTTTCCATTCCCAAGGTCTACCCTGATTTCTGAGATATTTAAGTATAGAACTATGACTTATTATTCTAAATTGTAAGGAACTGACTGATTAATCAGTCTGTAGATTACTGAACGCTTTTCATTTTTCCTATTTCTTCCCCCTACAGCCATCAATTACTCCTACAGGTTAGTAAAGAAAAACCAAAGCAAGTAAAGGAATGAGAATTGGAGGGTAGGAGAGGGAAGAAGGGAAGAAAAATGAATAAGAATGACAAAGATGCACAAATACTTACTTGGCTTTACAGAAAGGTAAACAAACATGCAGAAGACATCAAACTTGGGGATGACTTATTGGAATGAGGGATTTTAAATTAAAAACGATAAAAGCCAAAAGAAAAGTAAAAAAAAAAAAACACTAAATGATATTAAAACTACTTGAGGCTTGGGACAAACAAGTCTATGATTTAGGAATGGGGGAGGGAAAAACAAACTCTCTTAAGTTCAAGGTATTCACAAAGACCAACAAAAAACAATAATCCAGTCTAGGGCAAAAGAGTGAAAGAAATGGGTTCCAATATCACCAGCAATTATAGAGACAAAGGAATAGAAGCTTTCCCTTTGGATTTATGCCAGCCCCAATGGCTTTCAAGCCTGACAAAATTCAGATTGCACAGATAAGTGTAGCACAGAGCCATGGCTTTATTAAGTATTCAGTAACTGCACAGTTATTAAATGAAATACCAAAAATATCAAAAAATAATAATATACATAATAGGAGACACTATTCTGAAAAGATTTTAGATTTAAACAAGAAAAGAATGAACTAGCAGCATGGAATCTCCAAAGAAAATACTTGCCTAATTCTAGACCCTGTGCCACTTTAGAAGAATATGAGAATTACATAATGGCACCCGATACATAAGCATATTTTTTGGAGAGATACTATAATTCAAGAATTCTCATATATTTCCAGGCTATGATGTCCCCCCCCCCCCAGGCTTCCCAGACAGTTGTCGCCCTCTGTGCCCCATACAATACTCTTTTGACAACTGTCACTCATAAGAGCGCACACGTGCACACACACACACACACACACACACACAATTCAATTAACTCTATAACAATCTTCTAATACAACTCCCACTAAAGGAAAAAGGATAAATTAAAACTGCCTAAAAACCATTCCAAGAGAAAAGAGGTCAGAGCCACAGAGGTTGGGTGAAAATGAATGTAATTATTCAGCACTTTTTAAGAAGTACTAATATATAAATTATTCTAATTCTTTAAAAATTGAAAAATAAAATCTATCACATCTTACTAAATTATATTAATTACATATGAGTTGAGAAAATTTCTGCAAATTAGCACAGAAAACTGATCTTAAACATGCTGGCCAATGATTCTGGGGTGTGTTTTTACTTGCTATGACCAAGTCTGAATCATAGATGCTCTAGCTACCTCACTCACAACAGCAGTGCACTTCCACTAGCTGGAGGCGAGGCAGCTCACACTTCAGATCTGGTACTAATTAGCTATGTGACCACCTATGATCCCCTTCCTTTTTCAGAGCACCAATTTTCTCTTACATAAGATGAAACCCAAAGGACCTTCTAATTTTGAAAATAAAAGGCAAAATGAGACTTTTTGAGAGGTAAAATAAAGTATTTCAAGAATGGTTAAGAAACAGAGCAAGAATGAAACATGTTGGAAAATGAAATAGGAAAAAAAATTGATGCAAAATATAGAGAAGGGTTTGCAATTTAAAAGGCATTTGTAAATGGAAAGAATCCCCTCCCAAAAAGAATCAAAATGCTATGTTATTATAATGACCAAAAAGCTTGGGCCAGAAGAATAGAGAAAATGCAGCCCCTTCTTTGAACAGATAAAAAAGACTACTGCATACACTGCCAAATTCAGTTGATCTGCTAATTGGCTTTGCTGACATGCTTTTTTTTTTTTTCCCTCTTTAGGATAGCTTACTGGATGGGGAAAGAGGAAGAAGACATTTCAAAATATAAAGATGATGAAAATACAAAAGAAAACAGCTGGAAAAAAAATTTGTGATATTCTAATGTTACATACTGAGTTGGACATAGGAAAATATGTTCACAGTTCACATCCAAAATGTGCCCCATTAGGGAATTTGAGAACAATTTTCACCATATGTAGACAAGCTCTTCCTGGAACCTGAGACAATGTCCTCTTTATCCTTAGTATGCCTTTCAGGAAATGGAAAAGATCTCTCTAATTTCAAGCTAAGCCAACCATCTAAGTCCTCAATAATAGGAGAATTGCTACTCAAGTAGAAGTTGAGTTAGGTAGTATTTAATGTCTCTTCTAAATGTGAAATTCTATGAACTCTGTTACAAGGATTAACTATGAATTCTTCACAAGTTGAAAAATGGTCACTTTCTGGTCTTTTGTAAAATGTAATAACTCATATGTTCATTATATTAATTTTTCTAATTAATTCACTTTTCCCCCCCCTACTACTAATATGAATTCTGTGTCTTTATCATTAGCTAAGAATAACAATACTGGGACAAATTACAACAGTCTACTTCTCATTTATATCCACATATTTTTTTATTTTTCAGAACACTGAAGGATAAATAAAGTACAATTATATGGTAATTCTATAAAATATTTTATAAACTATTGACTTGTGGTTTTTTTTTAATTTAGAAATGATACAAGGATATATACCAGGGTTATAGGAACTCTTTCAAATATATTTTCATTTCAGATAGTCATATACATCCAGAGAGAGGCCTGTGGGAACTGAGTGTGAACTACAACACAGCATTTTAATGCTTTCTGTGAATATTTCCATGCATTTTGTTTTCCTTCTTAGGTTGTTTTTTCTTCTTCTCTTTCTAGATCGGATGTTTCTTGTGCAGTAAGATAACTGTATGGATATGTATACATGTATTGTATTTGTCATATAATGTATCCTATTTAGCATGTATTAGATTACCTGTCATCTGGGGTGGGGGATGGGGGGAAGGGGGGAAAAGCTTGGGAAAAAAAGTTTTTGCAAAGGTCAATGTAGAAATATCACTCATATGTTTTGTAAATAAAAAAAAGCTTTATAAAAAAATAAAATTTAATTAATTAAAAATATATATATACATATATATATATATATATATTTTCATTTCTTTCCTTCCAAATACTGTCTTACACAAATGATAAACATTTATTAAAGTGAATCAAAATCATGATAAAATGAGCATAAAAATGCCTTCCAGGGGATTTTTTGAAAATGGAATGGGGAAAAAAAAAAAAAAAAGAAAAGGAAGCATGTGGTTGAAAACACTGCTAAAAAATATTTCAGATCTTCACTTGCAGAGTTCCTTCCAGAAGACCTCTAGATCTGTGATCATATGATCTATTATCCAGTGAATTTAGTTATTTATGTTTGGGGAAGATTTCTGAGGGATTTGTGAATGAAAATGATAAATACAAAGATGATGAGAAAGATGGAAGAAGGGAAAAAAAAGTGTCAAAAAGAGTTTTAGTGGGAGTCTCACCTTCACTTCCCAACACTTAAATGTGCACATTTAAGTCCTCCACCAAGAGAATGTGCCCAAACCACCATATACAAAATTACTTTATAAACACTTTCAACTCTGATCCATCCCAAATAAATCACATTCCTCAAGTACAAATCACCAAATATTGACCTTTAGGTTCTAGGAAAATGCTAATGACTAGCACAACCCCTGTTTGTTTTACCTCTGCAACACAACCCATGAGCTTCCTAAGGTCAGGAATAAGACCTTAACACACTATCTCACAATTTTGTAGACTTTTTGGGTCACTTTTCTCATCCTCTGCTAACCCATTGTACCTAATGAACTCAAGAAACATTTAATTTAATGCTTACAGCATAGTTTGTAGAAACATTTCACAAAAAGCAAACAATGAGTACTGACAAGTCAAGAGAAGAGAAGGCCAGTGGGAAGAGAGATTTGCTCTGTAGCTGGCAAGGTAGATTCTCTTATTCCCTAGGAATTAAGCACACTAACGCTGGCAAGAGTTGTTTCCATACATTCTCTGTAATAAATGCATATCAACAAAGAATATCTCTTCTAGTACTCAGTGGGAGTCTAGGTTCAAATTAGACTTGTCTTTTCATAAGCATTTTATAAGAAAAACTAATGGGCACTGAAAATGCCCATACATATTATACAACTTAAAAAAAAAAAAAGAAAGAAAAGCAATCACAAACACTGATACCCCAAAGGAAAATCCTACCTCTGCAGAGTTCAGTGAGCAGAAGAAACTCAGCTTGTCCAGTATCAGATTCTTCTTTTCCTATTGATGCAGCAGAGCAGAACTGGACAATGTTAGGATGCCCAGAAAGTTTTTTCTGAAGTCAATTTGTTAAAGAGGAAACGCGTAGACATCTCTACAAATCTCTACACACCATCCAATAAAAAAGTTCAATAAAAAAACATACTTCAATACAGATGTTGCCCATGAGTGCTATTACTTTATAATTTTAACAGAAAAGAGAAAAGTGGAAAAAGATAGCAGGAAGCCAAGAGTCAGGACACAGAAGGGTGACAGCAATAAGAGAGAAAAAAGATGAGCACTCACTCATCTGTAAAATAACCCCAGCCTGCAAGTGAGGATGCAGCCAACCCCCAAAGACTGGGTGAGGACATTCACTATGTTTAAAAAAAAAAACAACAAAAAAAAACCTGCTGCTAGGCATCTTATAAAGCAGTCCACACACAACAGTGAAATACAAAGCTGAGACTTAATAAACAGACAGACAAAACAAACAAAAAAGCTCTAGGAGATCAAAGTCTGTGTCTTTATCTAAATTTTATGCCTCTTTCAGAGCACTGTATAAGGAGTGTTTTGCACAAAGTAAGCATTTAACAAATATTTGTTTGGAGACAACCCAAATCTCTCATTTTTTTTAGAGGAAATAGGCTGGGCATGCAGACGTGCCCAAGATGTCCAATTTCTCAAATGAGCATTTATTAGGCAACCCAGAATCACAGGGCTGGGAATCCTGGGGAGTGATCTAGTCCAACCCTCTCATTTTACATAAGATAAAAGGTAGAGATGGGATCTGAACTCAGTTCCTTTGATTACAAATTCAGGGTTTTTTCAATTTACTACATTTTGCCACTTACTACTGTGTGCAAGGACCTGTGCACAGCACTAGGGATACCAAGACAAGAGGAAAACAAAATCTTATCCAGTTACGTAAGACTTCATGGAAATTTCAGAACTTCGGAAGAAAGAGCAATGAAGACTTTTGACAAATAAGGCAATCCACAGAAGAAGGAAGACATCAGGTCAAACAGCCACAGCAAGACAAATAAACAGAATGCGAGAAGAGCCATGAGGAGGAGCACACATTGTGTGCTGGGGGAGCTGCCCCTAACTTAGCTGTACCCAAAGACAGAAGCCGTTCAGAGAGCTGCCTCATACAGCTCTCACATAATGCTGCTGCAGAGCAATGCTTTTTCAAAAGAAAGCAACCAAGCCTTCGGTACAGTCTGATATCTGACAGAACATAAGGTCATGAGCAGTTAGGAACTCTTAGTACCTCCTCCTGAGGAGGAAGAAGAGGAGAAAAGATAATTAAATCCTGCTTTTAGTTGGTAAGTATTAGCCATTAAAATATTCAAAAAAGGTGCCAAGAGACAGCCAAAGTATAACAGCTGTAATGGCATAAACACATTAGTACAATAAATATGTACATACATATATGTTATATGTGTGTGTGTATATATATATGTACATATATATCTATACCTTTATTTTTCTTTTGACAAAAAGATTCTTTATAATGCTGCAAATTATTTCAATATGAATCAGGGGCTTAATGTAGGGGAGAGAAACCTTCTTTTTCTATGGAACCAGCCTCCAAGTCAAGTAGCACATCTGTTTAATGTGAGTTGCCTGATAAAAAGTAGGCCTATTCTGGTTTATAATTGTCATTTAACTTGAGTTTTATATCTTTTAAAATATAAAGTGATTTTACATTTAAGGTTTTCAGGAAAAGGATACCATAAAACAAACTTCTTGAATGATTGCTTTGTTCTTTTCCTCTTCGTTGGACAGCAGCCTCTTTATCACAAAGAAAGGAATATCACAAAAAGAAGGAATACATTAAAATTTGATATTTCTTCTTTGAAGGTTAACATGTTTAACTTAAAGTACAAATATGTAAATATCTTGTTGAGGAATAAACACAATTTATGTTAAGGAAAAAGACTTACTCAATTCTTTTCAGATTATATATCTTTCGTTCTAATTAGACACAAGTGGATACTTGAAAACAAACTTTTACTGATTATGGGCAACAAGAAAAACAAAAGACCAGGGGTAGTAAGTAGGGTGAGAAGAGGAGGGGGGACTATGGGCTAGGATGTTATAAAAGGGACAAGAACCAAAACCAAGGAGGAGGTGCTTTCAGAGACTACATTTAAAATTGTTGTTCAGGGTTTGGTTTGGTTTTTTTAGTCTGTTATTTCCTTCTCCAGCTCATTTTACAGATGAGGAAACTGAGGCAAATAGGGTTAAATGATTTGTCCAGGGTAACACATTCAGTAGTCTGAGGCCAGATTTGAATTCACAAAGAGGAATCTTCCAGACATCATTTAACTTTGAAGTAATTTAACCCTGTTTGTTCCAGTTTCCTCGTTAATAAAATCAGTTACAGAAGGAAACAGCAAACCTCTTCAGTAACTGCCAACAACGCCCCAGTGGGACCAAGAAGAGTCAGACACTACTAAACAATAGATGCTGAAACAAAATTTAGTAAATGGACTGGCTCCCTTATCCACTTAACCATAAAATATACAAATCTCCAACAAAGAGGAGGCTCTTCCCAAAGTAGAAAATGTTTGGTTGGTATACAGCACATCAAGAAACACTAAAGTTAAAGTTAGGAGTATCTTAGAGATCAACTAGTCCAGTTCTTTCTTCTTATAGTCAGAAAAACTACAGCTCAAAGAGTGGGAGCAAGTGACTTTTACAAAATCACCAAACTAATTTAGGCTAAAAATTGGGATTCTTAATTTTTAGGCAGACTCCCCTCTCCTGCCCTTTGTCTACTGAAGTCTTTTAGGATTTGTTAGTGAGGAATTACAAATTTTCTTTTAGTGTCAAATTAATACCAAAGAAAAGAAAGAACATGAAGGCTAGTTCCAATAATCAATGAATAAGCTTGCCAAAGATCTTTCCCCAATGCTGTGATGCCCCAAATAAGCTTTAAAAGTGACTAGCTTTCAGAGTCCACTCCAAGGTTACGATGGCAGCCACAGAAAAAAAAAAGGTGAAATTCTTAAGTGTGACACATCAGGAAAAAGGAAAGGGAGAAATATCAGGTATTTTCTTATCTTCAATTTTTGACTTTTTTCATTTGGGAAAATACTTGTAAATATTTCAAAAGAGCTTTCAATTCAATGTTTAATTTTCCAGTAACTGTTACCTTTAAAGCATAATCTTTACCACTTCCAAGATCTTGAGCTTCATATACAAAAGCAAACCCACCTGAAAAATTAAAACAGAAATGAAGTTAGATCTATGTTTTCAAGTTGTTTATTAAGTTCATACAGCTTCACTATCTAAAATATCAGTAAAGACTGAGCTTTCATTCAATCACATTTCTGTAACTTATGGATGAAACTGGTAACAAAATGAAATTGCAATAGCAGCTAGGTAACCACCAATACACTGTAGTTTTATGCAGTATTTCAAGTACCTATGACACAGGAAATTTAAAGAAATCCATTTTGTAGATGTTGCTAGGACCACATTTACAATTTATAAATACATATAATACATGAGAAATAAGATTTTATATACATGTTGCTCATTACCCTCTATCCTGATTGGAGGGTAGAACCATATCCTCCAAAATCTCCTCTAAGATCACCCCAATTTATCATAGCTAGGTGAGTTGTCTTTTTTTCATTTTGACCATAAGCTCCTTGAAAGCTAAAGACTATGTGGTTTCATGCCTTTCTTTGTACTCAGTGTTTAGCAAAGGCCTGACACAAAGCAGGCACTTAACAAATATTATTTGACTGACACAGAAACCAGTAGTTATTTGAGGGCAGATAGAACTAAAACCCTATACTGGGGGGGAGAAAGGGAAAAATATATATATATACAAAAATTAACATGTAATAAAAATCTGAACTTCATCTTCCTCAATAATAAAACCACTGATTGATATTATCAGATGCTCTACACAAATGCAATGGTTTCTACAAATGATTCATGAACAACTGCTTTACTATTTTTCCCAAAATTTTCACTTTGGAATGAAATTCTATCAAAATTTCTTTTTATACATTTTAAAATGCTCCCACCAAAAAAAATTAATAAGAATTTGTTGATTGGCTAAAAAGCCATTTTAGTCTTACTGTTAAGGAATTATTTACTGATAGTGAATCAACAAGTATATTCATATCATCTAGCTTCACAGAAGCACAGAAGAAAGAAGTTTTTTCACTTCTCCCTAAGTGATTACCTATTTTAAACTTTCTCCTCTCCACTCAGGTTTCATGTCTCTTTTTCATTCTCTCTCCTTATCGTTCCCTGTATTCTCCACTGAAACCCTCACTTCAGGAAGCCCGTCTTGCTGTGCTACCTACTTCATATGTAATGATATTTATTCAATTTTTATTTATGCTGTTTTTATATGTGGACTTCCTGTCTTCCTCATTACAACATAAAAGTCTTTGTGAGTACATATTGTTTCATTCTTGATATTTGTCTTCCCAACCCTTAGCACAATGTCTGGCACATCAGAGCTTCATAAATGTTTCTTCAATGATTGATTAAACAGAGGTAGTAGTTATGGATAGAAAGAAGGGATTGTATGTAAGAGACATTGTGGGGGTAGAAATGGCAAAATTGGCAACTGCCTACATGTAAGAAAGAGGAATGAGGAGTTTCCATGACAATACCAAAATTACAAAGCAAGAAAGAGACTGAAAGGATGGTAATGGCTTAAACAAAAACAGGGAAGTCTAAGTCTGTAAGAAGAAAGAGTTGGGGGGCAGCTAGGTGGTACAGTAATTAGAGCACCAGCCCTAAAGTCAGGAGGACCTGAGTTCAAATTTGGTCTTGGACACTCAATACAGTTCCTAGCTGTATGACCCTAAGCAAGTCACTTAACCCCAATTGCTGCAGTCAAAAAAAAAAAAAAAGAAGAAAAGAGTTGGACTTGTGAGAGGTAAGAGTCAAGATGGCAGAGTAAAGGGAGGAACTCACCAAATCTCTCCCCAAAAACATTAAACAATTTTTAGAGCATCAGAACATCCAAAAAGATGGAGATGAGTAAGTTCCAACCAAAAGCATCTTAGAAGTCAGCAAAAAAGGTCTGTGTCACCAGGATGGAAGTCCAGCTTGGCCCCAGCCCCCCAACAGTGGAGTAGAAGTAGAGTCTGGGGACCTCAGATTGAACAGCAGTACCAGCAATTTCTAAACCTCTCAGCCCAGACAAAGCAGGGAGGATTTGGAAGGTCAGCAGAGAAGGTCTGTGGAAGCAGGTGGGAGCCCAGCAGGCAATCCTGGGGCAGGAGCACAGGTGCCAGCTCCGCCCCAGCTTCAGACCGGGAGGCAGGCACCCTCCAGGGCTTGTTCATATCTCTAAGAACAGTTACACAAAACCCTTGAAACTGGGGACAATGCACCCTCCACCCTGGAAACAGAGCCCTACTTTAACAGAGAGTTAAAAGTGGAGTAATAGGCTAGGAAAATGAGCAAACAAAAAAAGATTCTGACCACTGAAAGTTGTTATGGTGACAAAAATCAAAACACACTCAGAAAAAGATAGCAAAGTCAAAGGTCCTACTATATCCAAAGCTTCCAAGAAAAATAAGAATTGGGGCCTCAGGCTATGGAAGAGCTCAAAAGATTTTGGAAATCAAATGAAAGAAAAGAAAAATCAGGAAAAAAATTGAGAATGATACAAAGCAAATGCAAAAAGCTAATGAGGCAAAGAATGCCTTAAAAAGCAAAATTGAGTCATTGGGAAAGGAGGTGCAAAAGCTCACTGAGGAAAGTAATTCCTAAAAATCATAATTGAGCAAATAGAAGCTAATGACTACAAGAAATCAAGATACAAACAACAAAGCACAAAGCAAAACTAAAAAAATGGGGGTGGGGGATTGAAATAAATGTAAAATATCTCATTGGAAAAACAACTGACCTGGAAATAGATCCAGGAGAAATAATTTTAAAATTATTGGTCTCCCTGAAAGTCATGTTCAAAGAGTCTATACAACATCTTTCAAGAAATTATCAAGAAAAACTGGCCTGATATTCTAGAACCACAGGGCAAAATAGAAATTGAAAGAATCCACCAATCACCTCTTGAAAGAGATCCCGAAATGAAAACTTTCAGGGATATCATAGTCAAATTCTGAAATTCCCAGGTCAAGAAGCAAATAGTGCAAGCATCCAGAAAGAAATAATTCAAGTATGGTGGAGTCACAGTCAGGATAACACAAGAGATTTAGCAGCTTCTACATTAAAGGACAGGAGAGCTTGGAATGACATTCCAAAGAGCAATGGAGCTAAGTACTACAACCAAGAATCACCTACCCAGCAAAACTTGAGTAAAATCCTGCAGGGGAAAAGGTGGACATTCAATGAAATAGAAGATTTTCAAGCATGCATGATGGAAAGACCAGAGTTGAATGGAAATTTTTCAAATATATGACTCAGGAGAAGCATAAGGAAATAATCACAAAAGTGATATATCAGAAGGGACATAAGGCTCATATTGCTACATGGGAGAATGATACTAGTAATTCATTAGAACCTTCTCATTCTGGTAGTTTGAAAGAGTATAAATAGACAGAGGACCCAGGTATGAGTTGAATATGAAGAGAGATTATCTTTTTTAAAATAATGAAATTAAGGGGTGAGAAACGAATGTATTGGGAGAAAGGGAAAGGTAGAGAAGTGGAATGGTGTAAGACATCTGCCATAAAAAAGAGGCAAGAAAAAGCTTTTACAGTGGAGAGGAAAAGGGGGAGAGGGTGAATGAGTGAACCTTACTCTCATCAGAATTGATTCAAAAAGGAAAAAATATAGACACTTAATATGAGTATAGAAATATATCTTACCCTGCAAGAAAATAGGAGAGGAATAGATATGGGAAAGGAGGAGAGTGATAAAAGAGAGGGCCTATTGGGGGAGAGAGTGGTTAATAGCAAAACACTTTTGAGAACAGACAGGCTGAAAGAAGAGAGAGATTAGAATAAATGGGGAGAAATAGCAACAGAAATTGTAAATAGAATTTTGAAGGAAGTTTCTCTGACAAGACCTTATTTCTCAAACAGAGAGAACTGAGTCAAATTTATAAAAAATAAGAGCCCCCAACTGATAAATGATCAAAGGACATGATCTATGCCCAAAGAACTATAAACTCATGCATATCCTTTGGCCTAACAATACCACTACTAAACATGAATACCAAAAAAGAATTTTTTTTAAAAAAAGAAAAAGAATATATATATATATATTTTAAGCAGCTCTCTTCTCAGGGCAAAATACTGAAAATTGAGGGCCCATCAATTGAGGAATAGCTGAATAATTTGTGGTATGTAATTGTCATGGAATATTATTGTTCTATGGGAAATAAGTACGATGCTCTTAGAAAAAATCCTAGAAAGTCCTCCATGAACAGAAACAAAGTCAAAAATGTACTATATACAAAATAACAACAATGTTCTGGGATGATCAGTTGTTAATGCTTTGCTATTTTCAGCAGTACAATGATTCATGGTTACTCTGAAAGGCTTATGATGAAAAATCCTATCCATACCCAGAGAAGAAACAGATTATGTCTGAATACAGATTAAAACATTCTCTCTCCCTACCTCCTTACTCCCCTCTTCCCCTCCCCCTCTCACTTTTTCTTGTTTTTTGTTGTTTGTTTTTTTTTTTAATTTGAGTAGGAGATCTGTTTTCTTTCACAACATGATTTTTATGGAAATTTTCTGTATAACTTCACGTGTTTTCTTAATGCGGAATGGGGTGGGGATAAGGGAGAGAATTTACAACTCAAAAGTTTTAAAATAAATGTAAAAAGTTGTTTTAAATGTAACAGGGATTTTTTTTCTTGTAGATACGATTTTTCTTGCACAACAATATAAGTGTGGAAATGTGTGTGTGTATATATATGTATATATATATATATATATATTCAATTTGTCAAGTATTTTAACATAATTAACATGTAGTAGATCTACATCCTGCCATCTAGGAGAGGGGTGGGGACTAGGGGGGGGAAAACTTGTAACGTAAAGATTTGTAAGGGTCAATGTTGAAGAATTACCCATACATATGTTTTGCAAATAAAAAGCTTTAATAAAGAAAAAATGAAAAAAAAATAAATGTAACAGAGGGAAAATATTAATTTTTTTTTCAAAGAGAAGAAAGGGTTTGGGAGAAAGACATTAAGTTCAGTTTTGGGAAATCCAAACTGAAATGTACAACAGACACTTGGTGATGTGGGGCTGAGGCACAAAGGAGGGACAGATGTTGGTCATATAAATCTAGGAGTCATCTGCACAGAAAAGATGGTTTAATCTATGGGAGCAGAATAGCAGAAAGAGACAGAGAGGAGGAAAAAACAAAGACAGAAGAGACAGGGCAACAAAGGGAACAGAACTTGGGGGTAACATCCACAGTTAGTGGGTAGGACCTAGGAAGGAAGCAAAGGAGCCAAGGAGAGGGTTACAAGGAGAGTCAGGAGAAAATAAGGGATCCAGGAAAAGAAAATAGTTAATATTGTCAAATGTAGTAAACCAGTAGGGCAGGATAAGGACTAAGAAAAGATCATCTGCTTGAGCAGTAAAAATATAGTAGTAATTTATAAGAGAAATTAGGTCGGAAGTCAAATTACAAAGGATTAGGATGATATAGGCTAGTAAAGGTTTAATAAGTTGTAGCAGACTTAGACATGTTTGAAGGCAATAAAGATAAAGCTAATAGACAGGGAGAGGTTAAATATTAGAGAAAACAGGAGATCATTGAATGACCATGCTGACCTTGGCAAAGAGGAAAGCTCCCTTTTGTCTTAGGAAAGGAGAGGAAAATCAGAAATAATAATGTCAAGGTTTTGTTGTTTGGGGTTTTTAGGGTTTGTTTGGTTTTGGGGGGAGAGGACACAGTCTGAGTTGGAATGGAAGTCAACAGGCATCTATTCCAACTTATACTACCAACTCCCATCATCCCCCCAAAAAACCCAAAATCAAAAACACTACAACATATACAGCAAGTGATCTATCCACTATTTGCAAGAAGAACCACAATAAGGGAGAAATCTGTACTACAGAAGAATATGACAGCTTATTTTTAGGTTGTGTTTTCTTGACATCAAGACTAAGTCTGCCTCCCAGAATCTTTTATCCACTGCTCCTCCTTTTGCTCTGAGACCTTCATGTACATGTCTCCAGTAATTCATGTTTTTCTCCATTTCCCTTGTGGATGAGGAACTTTGAACATTTATTATATCACTCTCCTCTTTAGTCTTCTCTTCTATAGGTTAAATAGCCCCAGTTTCTCCAATTCATTCTCATATGGCACAAATGCTACACCCTTTCAACATTTTGATTGTCCTCTAAATCCTCTCCAATTTATCTATGTCCTTCTTAAATTCTGGTTTCCAAAACAGAACACAGAATTACAGATGTGCTCTAACCAAGACTGACTATAGAGAAACTATTTGCTCCTAGATGCTATCCTTCTCAATGCTATTCAACTTGCCAATAACTGACTTTTTGACTGTCATATATTACTGACTCATAAAGAACCTGCTGCTCACTAAAATTCTAAGACCTTTTTCAAACAATCTGCTAACCATAGCTCCCCATTCCTTATTTGTTTAGTCAATTTTTAAACTCAAGTATGACTTTATTCTTATTAAATGCATCCTATTAGATGTAGCTCAATGTATTAACCTGATAAGTTTTTTTTCTTTCTGAATCAGTATGTTGTCATCCTGTACAATTAGCAGTCTAAAAGTTTTAGGTCATCAGCAAATTTGATTAAGATACCATTTAGGTCTTCTCCAAATCATTGATAAAAATGATAAAATAGTAAAGAACTGATCCCTGGAATTTCTAGAAGAAACCTCCTTCCAAAGTGATACTAACATATTAATAAATACTATGAGTTCATTCAACCATTTTCCAATCCATATAACTCTATTATTATGTAGTCCACATTTCTCCATTACTCAAAAACATTAAATAAACTGAAAAATATTTTGCAAAAATAAAGGTAAATTATATCTATAGTTTTTCTTTAATCTGACAATTTGCTATTCTTCTGAAAAGGGGAAATAAAGCTAAGCTGGCATAGCCGGTTCTTGGTCAAACAATGGTGGTTCTTTGTGATCACCCACTTCCTTTTCTACATGCTGACCAACAGCCTCTTTATTAAGAAATTCTAGAATCTTATCAGGAGTCAAAACCCAGCTCACTGGCCTATAATTTGCAGGCTCTATGTTCTTCCTTTTTGCACTTTCACAGCATTTCTCCTGTTCTCTACACTTTCAGATACCAGTCAGATAAGTAGCTTAGCAAACACATCTGCTAATTCTCTCACTGATACTCATGTATGCAGTTCATCTAGCCCAAGTGATTAGCCATTTTTTCTTTCTATCCAGAGGTCATTTCTGCAGTTATTAGCACTGATTCCAACACAATCCCAGGCAGGAAATTCCTTCTCCTCTGAATGCTATATACTGCAAAAGGATCCCCAAACTCTGGATTTATAACATACTAGCAGATCTTGAAGATAAAGCTCCAGGTTGGCCACTGCCATCTGTTATGTAGTAGAAAGAACAATGGATTTGGAATCAAATTGATCTCCACATAGCATCAATTAATCATAAATCCTTGACCTGTGACTCTATCCTGTTTTTCTCATCAAGGTTTCCACCTAGGAGGTTAGGGAAAGGGGGAACCCTCCATCCTATTCCCCTCTGCAATTTTAATGTCTCAGGAAAATGAAAAGTAGATTATACTCAGAAAAGATTCCTTTGAAGATTCCTCAGAACATAGGCCAATGCTTTATTTATATGACTTCCATAAGATATCATACAACCTAATTCTCATTAAAACAGTAAAACCAAAAAAGAAATTTAAAGCACCAAGTATGATGTATGCCTCACCAAAAAGGCTGTTCCTGGTTCATTGGGTTCCCAGTTCAGTTCTGACACAGGTCAGATGAGTGATGCCTATATTACCTAGACTTTTCCTGAGCCTCAGATTTTTCCTCTGTAAAATGAAAGTGTTGAACTAAAAGATTTCTAAGGCCTTATTTGGATCTCAATTTCTATAATTCAGCGATCAAGATAATATACTGACAAGTCTAACTGAAAACTTATAAAAATGTAATTGCTCTGGGAGAGGAAAAAAAATCAATGAAAAGTACTATTATGCTGCAATTCATTAATTTTTTCAAAGTAAAAATTTACAATATACTTCTACCAATAACATGTCAGGAAATTTTCCTTGTGGTTAAAAACAGAGCTATCATTACAGAAAAGCAATTAAACAGTAAGACAGAAAAACTATTATTGTTGTATGATGAACAATTCTGCACCCTCATCTTCAGCCATGAAAAATTCCAGTCACCTCCAGATCTGATAAAACAAAATTTTGGACGAAGAACTGCAAAAAATTGATTTAACTCAATTTTTCAACCACTTATTTAGTGTTTACCAAGGATAACACTGTTAAACATTGATGGCACAATTTTTAAGTGCCTGGCTTCAAGTAGCTTACAGAAAGGGTCCAGCTTTTACAAATATTCAATTCAACAGCAATATTAGTCATTTGCTATATATACTACTAACTGTGCTAAGTGTTATGGATACAAAGACAAAAATGAAACAATCCCTGCCCTAGGGTTAACTTATTTTCTACTGGGAATAAATTATAGGCATACAAATAAGTAAATACAAAATACATGTAAAACAAATACAATATAATTTCAGTGTGTAAAACACTAATGTTCTCTGGGTTCACAATGAGTTCAGATAGACCAGGTCCAAATTTAGGAGCTGACCCGATGAAAAGAACTATCTCTTGGTTCTATCATAGAGGTTACTCTAGTAAATCTCCAAATATGATCAGGCCCAAGTTTCTGCAAATGTGGGTAACAGGATCTTCCAGCTCCTATACAAACACTATTAAGGTACTAAATATATCAAGTAGCAAACTGCTTTTATTTTAGTCCACAGAAAATACAGATTAAAAAAAATCACACAAGCCCATAAACAGAAAACATTTCTAGTAATTTATAAGCAGCTCTTGAATGGGAACTTAATTTAACTTTGCTCTTCCTGTGGAATCCCTTTCCTGCCAAGGTTCTACATAGTAACTTCTTGACTCAAACTATCTCACTCTTTAGTAGTTTGGACTAGAAGCATCAAGCTGGTGTAAAACTGAGGCAGTTAATAATTTTTACTAACCACCTTGACTTGCTCAAGCTCCCCTACCATCCAGAAGGCCAGACTGACCTGGGAATTAGAACCAGCTAAACAGAAGATCACTGCTTAAGCTGAGCACATCAGAAACTCCTTGAAGTATTTGCATTATCAGCAACTCCTTTCAGTATTCACTTGCTGAACCTGGAACTCCCCCCTCCTATGCTACAAAACCAACTGAGACTGGCTCATGTGGACCTACAAGCCAATGAACAAACCTGATACTTATGGCCTTCTGAAAAACAGCCCAGACTGAGGATATCCTGCTAAGATCAGTATGCAATTACCCTGACCCCCAAACCTGTGATTTTTGTCTTGATAACCTGATCAAGCCACAATGTGACTACAAGCCCAAGCTGCGCATTTTGTCTTTTTTATAGTCTTTATAACCTACTCCTTATACCAACCCTAAGCTCAGTTCTGTTTCCATGTAACTCGTTTGTCTTTCTTAGATCAAATTTTAGAAAAGGTTGACACAGATTAAAAAACATAACTGGGAAACATTTAACAAATAAATAAAGAGAGAGAGAGACAGAGAGAGTAGATATATAGATACATATATAAATAATTAGCACAACTAATTTGGAGACAGTTTGTATATATTTTCTATCTTTCAGCACAAATATATGTGTAAGTTGTCACCTCTATAGAATATATGTCCCAGGAGAAAGCACTTTCACTCTTGTCTCTTAAAAAGTGTTAATTGATTTAAGAGGAACAGGCCTATCTGCAGTTTCCTGAACGGGATACTGTTGCACTCTGTGCCTTTGACTTGATGGTAGAAGAGAAGAGAAGGTCTTAAGTGACCTCCTTTACTAAGAAAGAAGCTGTATTGGAAATGGTAAGAGGTAGATTACCCTATACCAGCAAGGACAGATTCACTTAAAAAGCAATATAATAGATAATTCAAAATCATTTACTGGCTCTAGATACTTGCTGTTTCTTTTGATCAACCTAACTAGCTAATTATTGTTTAGCCTGGGCTTATATTAAAAGGTAACAATTAACATAAATCTGAAAGAGAAGGCAGAATGGAATGTGGTCAAGAGGAAGGCAGAAATTATTCAAAGTCTGAGGCCCAATCAGATTATACTTTAAGTAACCTTTGAGACTCTCTTTAACATCAACTCCATAGGAAAAGAAAGCAAATTTAAAAGAAAAAAACTAATGACCTTCAGAACTTCTGGGCTTTCTGTCCTCCTCCCTAGTCAAACCACAGAATTGTTTAAATAAGGACAATTAAAACTCATAGTTCAAATATGAAAAAATAAAAACAATGGCTCCTTAACATTCTGATAGTTTTATGACTATTTTCCCATCACAAAGTATCTAGGAACATTTCATTTCCTGCCCTCCAGGGAGACCTTCACTCCCCTAACCCACACCTGAAAACAGGATAATAGATGGAAGATTAGAAGAGAACTTCAAGTTGGTCTAGGATTAGATTGTAGCATTAAGGATAAATTAATTTGTCCAAGGTTACACAGACCATAAGAAATAATGTTGGGATTTGAAGCCAGGTCTTCTGATTCCAAATCAATCAGTGAACATTTATTAAGCACCTACAATGTCCCAATTAGTGTGCTAAGGCACCATACCACACCGTCTCCCTTCTGGCTCAATGACTAGTCCTCTCCTTACACCACAGTCCTCATCACCTCTAACTTTAACTTCTTATAATAATTCTGTTTTCCTACATCCAGGATGTCCTCTCTCCAATCCATCCTCACACAACTGCCACATATGACCATGTTATTCTTCTGCTCAAGAAGTTCCTATGACTCTCTGTAGCCTTTAAGTTAAAATAGAAACCCTTTTGTTTTGCACTTAAAACCCTTTTACAATCTTGTTCCAGCCTATTCCTTTGGGTTGACTTACCCATTACCCTCCACACCACCAGCAGTAGCAGCTACCAGCAGTCATCTCTTAGTCCCATCCTACCCCATCCCACCCCCTAAGCACTGACTCCTGCCTTTGGCTTTTTTACAAGTTGTCCCTTAGAACTTAAATGCCTCCCTCCTCTCCAAGGCTCTGCTTAAGTGTTATCTCCTTCAAGAGGCCTTTCCTGTTTTAACTAGTAAATCTACAAAATCATCACATATTTATTTTGTACATTTCCATTTATATATATATGAGAAAATCTATTCCACCAACCCCACTCTCTCCAATAAAATGTCAATTCCTGGAAGGCAGACAGTGACTGCCTTAGTTTTTGGTCTCTGTATTTCCAACATTTATCAAAGCAAATAGAAAAAGTGCTTAATACTTGCTTGCTGACTGATTTTTACACTAAACGTATGACCCCACTTTGTATTCTCACTGACAGTATAGAGAAGACATATGAATTGATACAAAGTGAAAGCAAGCAGAACCAGGAAGAGTATACAATATAAGTGGAAAAAAACAATAAAAGGAAAACCTGAATGATGTGTAATCAAAATGAACAAGTTTGGCCCTTTTAAAAGAGATTGAGAAAATGCCTCTTCTTCCTTTCATTGCAAAGTTCCAGGGCTATGGACACAAAACAGTCATCAACTGATATGTGGGTTTGATTTTGATAAAATGATCTGGTTTTTAAAAAATCTTTGTTGGACAATTTTGAGATGAAGAAATTGAAACTATTTCTAGTCATATGAAAAGGTGCTCTAAATCACTATTGATAAGTGAAATGCAAATTAAGACAACTCTGAGATACCACTCTACACACCTCTCAGATTGGCTAACATGACAGGAAAAGATAATGACGAATGTTGGAGAGGATGTGGGAAAAGTGGAACACCAATACATTGTTGGTGCAACTGTTAACGGATCCAACCATTCTGGAGAGCAATTTGGAACTATGCTCAAAAAGTTATAAAATTGTGTGAACCCTTTGACCCAGCAGACTACCTTTGGGCCTATATCCCAAAGAGAATATAACTAAAAGAGGGAAAGGGACCCACATGTGCAAAAATGTTTGTGGCAGCCCTTTTTGTAGTGGCAAGAAACTGGAAACTGAATGGATGCCCATCAATTGGAGAATGGCTGAATAAATTATGGTATATGAAATTATGGAATATTATTGTTCTATAAGAAACGACCAGCAGGACGATTTCAGAGAGGCCTGGAGAGACTTGCATGAGCGATGCTGAGAGAAATGAGCAGAACCAGGAGATCATTATATACAGCAACAAGACTATATGATGATCAATTCTAATGGACGTGGCTCCCTTTAACAATGAGATGATTCAAACCAGTTCCAAAACTTCAGTGATGAAGAGAGCAATCTGCACTCAGAGAGAGAGAGGACTGTGGGATCTGAGTGAGGTTCACAACATAGCATTTTCACTTTTTGTTGCTGTTTGCTTACATTTTATTTTGCTTCTCTTTTTTCTTGTGCAGCATAATAATTGTATAACTATGTATACATATATTGCATTATTTCCCATCTAGGGGAGGGCGTGGGGG
>JAJPUD010000061.1:0-16468 GCA_023553655.1 Myrmecobius fasciatus
GAAATCATCTTTACATTTAATGGTTCTGATAAAGGCCTCATTTCTAAAATATATAGAGAATTGTCTCATATATATAAGAATTCAAGCCACTCTTCAATAGATAAATGGTCAAGGGATATGAACAGACAATTTTCAGATGATGAAATTAAAACCATCTCTAGTCATATGAAAAGTTGCTCCAAATCACTATTGATCAGAGAAATGCAAATTAAGACAACTCTGAGATACCACTACACACCTGTCAGATTGGCTAAAATGACAGGAAAAGATAACGATGAATGTTGGAGGGAATGTGGGAGGGCTGGGACACTAATACATTGTTGTTGGAACTGTGAACGGATCCAACCATTCTGGAGAGCAATTTGGAGCTATGCCCAAAAAGTTGTCAAACTGTGCATACCCTTTGACCCAGCAGTGTTTCTACTGGGCCTATATCCCAAAGAGATCTTAGAGGAGGGAAAGGGACCCACCTGTGCAAGAATGTTTGTGGCAGCCCTTTTTGTAGTGGCTAGAAACTGGAAACTGAAAGGATGCCCATCAATTGGAGAGTGGCTGAATAAATTATGGTATATGAATGTTATGGAATATTATTGTTCTGTAAGAAATAACCAGCAGGACGATTTCAGAGAGGCCTGGAGAGACTTGCATGAACTGATGCTGAGTGAAACGAGCAGAACCAGGAGATCATCATGCACAGCAACAACAGTATTACATGATGATCAATTCTGATGGACATGGCTCTCTGCAATAAAGAATTGTCTCAAACCAGTTCCAGTTGTTCACTGAAGAAAACCATATACACCCAGAAAGAGGGACATGAAATATGGACCACAACGTAACATTTTCATGATCTCTATTGACATTTGCTTGCATTGTGTTGCCTTTCTCTGATTCTTTTTTTTTTCTTGTAGATAGGATTTTTCTTGCATAACTTCTCAAGCATTTCAACATTATTAACATGTAGTGGACTTCCTGCCATCTGGGGGAGGGGAGGGGACTGGGGGTAAAATTTGTATTGGAAAGCTTTGTAAAGATCAAGGTTGGGGAACTACCCATACATATGTTATACAAATAAAAAGCTTTAAAAAAATAAAAAAAAATCTGCTATTAAACCACCAATTATTTGAATTACCTTGTCCTTTTGGTCTAAAAATAGGCCCCACTACTAAAATGAAAATTCCTTTGAAAGAAAAAATACATAGTTATATACTGAAAAATGACAATAAATATAGGTTATACTGAAATTTTATGAAAATCAGATTTTCAGGGAAAAGGATGACCTATATTTGCACCAGGATCAGAGAATCATAGGTTTAGAACTTAAAGAGACCATGGAAGTTGTCGATTCCAACTCTCTCGTTTTATATATATGGAAACTGTTTCCATTTCCTCTCCTCTTACTCTTTAACACTTTGCAATCTGGCTTCTGACCTCATCACTCAACTGAAACCATTCTTCCCAATATTACCAAAGATCTAATTATCCAATCTGGGGATATTTTCTCAGTCCTGATCCATTCTATCTTGTTATATTTGGCATTGCTGATCATCCTTCTCCTAGATACTCTCTCTCCTCTCTGGATATTCATGACACTATTCTCTCTTGAACCACTTGTATGATCAGTATTTCTCTGTCTCCTTTGCTACATCATAATACATCTCCTGTCCCCTTAATTATGAGTATTTCCCAAAGTTCTGGCCTCTTTTCTTCTCCTTTTATTTTGCTCTCACAGTTACCTCATGAACTCCCACAGAATCTATGCAGATGATTGCCTAGTCTACCTATCCAACCCTGGTATCTCCACTAAGGTTTAGCCTCACATCACCAACTGCATATAGCACATTCAAAATGCATGTCCCAGAGACATTTTAAACTTGACATGTCTAAAATTGAACTCATAATCTTTCTTCCTAAATCCTCTCCTTTTCCAAAATTCCATATTTCTGTTAAAGGCACCATCTTCCTCAATCTATAATTTCAGTTTTATCCTGAAATCCTCACTTGCCTTACCTGTACCATCCACTCAGTTTCCAATCTCACCATCTCTTAACTGTCTTTGAAAACCGTTGCAATCTAACACAGCCTTGCCCACACAATATTAACATAGGGGAAGAAAAAAAATAAGTTGGAGGCAACATAATAAATTTTGTCAAAGGCTCAAGGTGTCTTTGGATCTATTTGATGAGCTCTCCCTTCAAGTTGATGAGTTTACATAGATATCTAAAAATGGATAGAATGCTAGAACTGAGAATCAGGAAAAACTTGAGTTTAAATTTTGCTTCAGACATTTACTGGGCAAGTCACTTAACCTCTCTTAGCCTCAATTTCTTGTTCTGTAAAATAAATAGCACCTACCTCCTAAGGATGTTATGAGGATCAAATGAGATAAAAATATATAGTGCTTTGTTAAGCTTAAAGTGTTATGTAAATGCTAGCTATATAATAATTATTGTTATTACTACTATTAATCTTAAGGGCTCCTCCCCATGCAATAAGGGAATGCCCATGGATGCCTTACTGTCAATTCATAAGAATTCAAGATGATTTAATTGACAAAGACTCAGGGAGATAGATGTATTCTAAAAGATGGCTTGTTATACCCTTCACCCAACTGGAAAAGTCATCCTTTTAGTTTAAAAGTGAGGTGTGAAAGATGAAGCATTAAGGTAAATTTGAGGTGGAAGCACAGATAAGAGGGTAGATATGTGTTTAAATGAGACCTGACATGTTCATTCATGGACAATGTTCCTGATACATGATTTCTTTAAAAAGGAAAGGGATTTTAAATTCCTCAGACAGTATAATATTGTAATCTGTAGTCCTATCCAGAAGAATTTCCTAAGCAGCACATTTTGTGAGTTGCCTTCTGGGGTAATCCCATGTTGAAGAGTTCTCAAATTTAAAAATATGAGGATCAAACTTTTTAGAGCAGGGATGCTTACCTTGGAGTCAGTGAACTTTTAAAATATTTTCATAATTATATTTCAATAAAACTAGTTTCCTTTGTAATGCTATATATTTTACTTATGCATTTTTAAAATTGTTCTAAAAACAGATCCATAGGCTTTCCCAAAGGAATATGTGACACACACACAAAAAAAAATCTAAGAGCCCCATTCCAAAGAGAAAAAAAAATTTTCCTTATGCAAGATGCTCTATTGAAAAATAGTCCACATAGTTCTTGCAAAATTCTAATTGAAGAAAAAAGTCAATTAATTTTTAAACAGCGCATAATGGGAATCAAGGGAAACAAGATAGCACAGTGGATAGAATGCTGGGCTTGGAACCAGGAAAATATCTTCCTGAGTTCAAAACTGATCTCGGATGTTTATTACCTGACCAATTGACCCTGGGCAAGTCACTTAATCCTGTTTGCCTCAGTTTCCTCATCTGTAAAATGAGCTGGAAAAGAAAATAGCAAACCACTCCATTTATGTTAGCCAAGAAAACCCCAAATAGGGTCATCACAAAGAGTCAGACATGACTGGAAAAGGCTGTACAACAACAACAAAAATAGTAGGACTTTCCTTCCAATGGAAAGGAGATTGCTTGATATTTGCTTTGTAGGGGGAATTCTGAACCATTTAATGGTACTGGAAAACTTGGAGAAATTAGATCTTTCTTTGGTTTCCTGAGAATCCTTTTCATCTTTTTGCATTTTCAGTAGGATAAATTTTTTTAAAAAGTATCCTGTACCTAAATTTAACATGTTGAATATCTATGAATTATGCTCAATTTATATTTTGAGACTTTCCTGGAAAACTCTAGTGAGGCGACAGAAAAAGATAAGGACCTTTTGGGAGTCAACCAAATTTAGGATTAAACTCAATCCATATAAACCCATAATCCTGGGGAGTGAATGGAGGTAGAGAGGTTATCAATTGGGTGCTGGATTACCCTAGAAAGACTTCAAAGAATGGATGCCATAATGCACTCCATGTTTCTTGTACAGGCCTGGTTCTTGTACTCTGAATTAAGTTCGGAGAGACTCAGCACCAGGCTGGTGACAAAATGAGGGTAGTTGTTTTGGGGATTGGGGTTTTTTGGCTGCTCTCAAAAACCATTTACTTAAGAATAGAGAAGGTTTCAATCTGAGTCAGTGAAGGGAATAGCCACACAGATGAAATTACATATCCCTGAAGTATTGAACCACTAGGGATAGAACATGATCAGAATCTATGTTGACACCATGTGTAGAAGGAATAACAGTATGAACTTTCCTTTCTTGCATTCTGAAGTTTGTGTCAACTATAATATGCTTGATCTAACAATGACCTTTTGGTATTCTCCAGAAGCCAGGGATCTCCTGAACTTATTCTCTTAAGAAATCTGGTAAACTGAACTTCAAATGAAACCAGACAAAATTGTTTCACAAATCTCCCCAAGTCTATCTTTTGTTTAGGAATAAAAACTTATTAGTCTAAAATTATAAGAAGAAGCACTATGTTTAGGTTGAACCACCCACATAAACAAGGCATCACAAATGTATAAATAATAACTCAAATTTATAGAGTACTTTAAAGTTCAGAGAGTGCTTTTCTCATAATTCTAATGAGTAGGACTTCTTATTTTACAGAATAGTAAACTGAGATTCAGAAAAACTAAATGGCTTGCTCAAAATAATATAATAAGTATCATAAATGGAATTGGAACTGAGATCTCTACTAACTCCATGCTTGGCAGTCTTTCACTATACAATGATGACATTGATTCTTTACGAAAAAAGACTTCTAGACTTTGAGAGCCTGAGTCATTGCCCACAGGGATCATGGGACACAGTAAAAACAGATTATGTGTGGGAAACAGGCAAAGAAAATAATCACCTTTTGGGGCAGCTAAGTGACACAGTGGATAGCGCACAGCCCTGAAGTCAGGAGGACCTGAGTTCAAATCTGGCCTCAGACATTTCCCACTTCCTAGTTGTGTGACCCTAGACAAGTTACTTAATCCCAATTGCTTCAGCAAAAAAAAAAAAAGAAAGAAAGAAAGAAAAAGAAAATAATCACCTTTCACATAAAAATCCATATCCAATTAAAACAACCTCCCCTACATCTCTCACATCTATAAGCTCCTTCCATAGAATAAAAATTCCTGGAGAGCAAGGACTGTTTCATTTTTGCCTTAGTATCCCCAGCATCTAACACAGCATTTGGTACACAGTAGCTACTTAATAAATGCTTGTTGAAGTAGAACCAGGAATACATTGTCCATAATAACAAGAAGAATGTGTGATGATCAATTATGAAAGGCTTGGTTCTTCTTAGCAATTCAGTGATCTGAAACAATCCCAATAGACTTTGGACAAAAAAATGCCATCTGAATCTAGAAAACGATCTAAGGAGACCCAATATAAATCAACTAATGTTATGTTCACTTCTTTTTTCTGGGTTTTTCATCTCTCCCATTATTTTTCCCTTTTGTTCTGATTTTTCTCTCCCAATATGATTCATAAAGCTATGTATATTAAAAAACAAATAAGGTTACTAAAATCAAACAGAAAAAAAAATGCTTGTTGATTTTTCATACTTCCCTTGCCTCTACCCAAGAATTCATTATCACTTGTCTCGAATACTGGTATTGACTCTCTTCTCACCCCCTCCAATCTTCAAACTATTTCTAGGATAATCAGTTTTAATGCACAGAACTTGTCATGAGAGTCCCATCCTCAAAAAATAATGTTTCCACAAAGTGTACTTAACCATTTACTGACCAACATCACATAGCACTCTTGGAATCCTTACTTTTCCCACTTCACAGTTCACTTAGAACTTCCCAGTAGAGAAGGCCTTCATTGGCTGTGCATTTAGAAGTAGAATGTGGGTGAATCAATGATGTCCCTCTGTGTACAAGGAGACCCCAATAAGAATGGCTCAGAGGGGCATTTCAAGTTATCCCTAACATGGGTGCATAAAAGACTTCCCCTTGGCTCCAAGCTTTGTTGGTGAATAAAGTTTGGATTGAGTCACAAAAATAAAAATACCATTCCATCCACTAATTCTAGCATGCACCACTGTTTCTTTGTTCCTGTAACCATCCTGAAAATTGTATATGCAATTCTATGTCTGACCTGAAGAAAATTTCTTAATAAGGTCTAGAAAGCCAAAGAATCAAAAAACAGGATATAACTGCTGCCTACCTCCTTTCAAATGGATGACCAACAGAAATCTCCTAAATTGTTTTTTTTCAGAGACTCTTTCATGTGTCATGCAAGAATATAGCCTTATTTTTATGATATGCTGTGAACTGCTTTGCTAGTTGTCATAAATTACATATTAATGTACATACACCTATTAGTTCAATAAGAAGAATTATCCATTTATTCACTCAACAAATGTGTTAATTTTCTATAGGAAAGGCACAAGGTGGGTGTTTAGCAGTTTGCTATATATTGTTAAGTGGGAGAAACTTGGAGGCAGCCCAAAGAAAGACACTTTCCAGCTTTGGGCTTGCTGCCAAATAACATTCCTTGCCTAAGTTCCCCTAAGTAAAGTTTCCCCAAGGCTCTTGCCCTATCACCATAGCCTAAAACTCTGTCTCAGTCAGTTCTTCTCATCTTCTCCTCTATCCCATCCACCTGTGATCCTGCCCTTAAGTTGAGCCCTATCCTTATATGAAATATGGTCACTTTTCTCTAACAAGACTTGGCTGCTGGGAAAGAGACCAGTGGGGCTCCCTGACAAAAAGCTGTAGGAATTCAAGAGACAAGAGCTGATATGGTTCCTAATTCAAATAGTGGTAACCCTTTTTACTTCTGTGTCACTGATTTTACAATTATAAATTGTACCAACAGGTATATCTCTCATCTCTGCATGTTTCATCTTGATGCCTTAACAATTACAATTTGTTCCAAAAGTCCAACACCTGCTATATCACCCACAGAAAAAAATATTTGCTGATAGTAACCTACAAACAATGATCTTTGATAAATCAAGGATTTTCCCTTTGCCTTCAGAGTTTCTTCCTCCTCCACTACAAAATCATGCTTATTACACTGTCCTTTCAAAATGAAAAATTCTGTAAAACAATGAAACATTAGAGCAAAAGTTTTTATTTCACTCAACTTTATTCCTCCAAGTGTCATAAATAGTTTTAAATAAGTGCTTGATTCTTACATACTGATGTCACTGTTATAGACCCCCCCCAAAAGGCAGAAGGCTGGTTTCTGAGTTTAACAGTCACTGTAGTTGAAGAGAAAAAATGAGATTACCTCATCACTTTGTTGTATTCAACATGTCAAATTGTGCTTCAGTCTCCTCGATGATTTCCTAGATTTTTCCTTAGATATTGGCCACATTCAATCTTAGTGGAATTTTCAAATAAGTTTTATAAGTGCCTTCTGTTTCACCAGTCATTCCCAATATATTCCTACCATTAAATCCTCCCTTGTTACAAAGGAAAGGTAGAAAAGGACAATAGCTGGTAGAAGATACTGTCCCCAATCTTTAATCCAGAGTGAGAAATATGTTTCAACATCTGTTTTCAGGGACAAAGTTTGGTCAATGCAAATAATCCGAGTTTGGCTTCTTAAAAGGAAGGGAGTTTTTCTTTTTTAAAAAAAAAATCCCTTCTCAATTGTATATTTTTCCTTTTTTTGAAACTTTTTGCCCAGCACTATCTTTTACAGACACTACTAAACCAACTCCATAAAATATAGCATTAGAAAATAGTTAAGACATCCTAAGTATTCTGTACTAACTTGTTTCCTAGAAAAGAAGCTAAGGTCCATTAATCGCCAATTACAGATTTGATTTCATTGCTTGAAAAGCACATTAAGAATTTTTTGTTCAAAGAACAGTATTCTAGGTGCATATTACCAGTGTAAAAAATGTGCTGATTTGAGAGGGTAGGGAGAGGGTGGTAAGGGAGGATTTTTCAGTTGAAATCAGAACTTGTTAAACCCTTTGGGTTTCTGGAAGAATGCATAGAATTTAAAGAGTTTCTTATTAGACCTCCCAGATGCTGGCAAAAGCACTAGAGCCCAAAGAGGTGTTAGGGGAGAACAGACAGACACTGGTATGAATTCACATTTTAATTTTCACATCATGGAAGAGAGAAAAGTGAACTTTTCTTTGTGAAAAGAAAGATTCATTAAAATAATATTCTGCTCTCTCAGCTTTTTCTCTATAGTCTGACTCTGGGATTTTTGTTTGTTTGTTTCTCACTTCAATTCTACTATTTCCATGAGTAGCAGAAAATTGTTCTCATATGCTGACAAACTTGATAATGTCAGTCTCAATGGAGATTCTTTTAAGGTTTCATAAATTGATTGTTTGTTGGATTACTCCACTAAAAAATATAGAATTTGTGTTTTGTTATAAATAAAGGAAGAAAAAGATATTTCCAAAACTGAGAAGTCTAAATATGTAAATAAAAAAGAGAGTAATCTCTTTTCTCCTCCAAGCCTAATCCCCACACCAAAAGCCAGGGATTTGAAGAATCCATCAGATGTTCAAACTGACCTTTCAAATGCTAGGACCACAAGAATAGGGTGGGGGAGTGATGGCTTCTGCCTTTGCATCAATTCAATACCACAAACACATTATTAGGCTCTTACAACAATGTCTAAATATTGTACTGAGTGCTGGCAGAGATCCATGAGCCAGTCTTTGCCCTCAGGGAGCTTATACTCTACATGCTTTTTAAAGGAAGCATTCTTGGTCCTGCCTCTTCTGAACTTACAACAAATACAGAGGAAGAACACCAACAAAAGAAATGAGTAATAGGTAATAGGAAAGGATCATAAATCAGGCAGGCATGTGGAAAATAGGTGACAAGAGGAGGGCTCAGGTAATGTTACTGAGTAGCCCCTTAAGCAGCTGCTTTCTAGATACATAGTTCCTTTCTTTTTGTTCTTTTTTATGTTCTTTCATTCCTTCTGTAAAATGAGGGACCAGAGTATATGAGCTCTGAGGTCCCCTCAATGATCTTAGGATGAGGAAATTTCCTCTTGGACATACATTGCTCACTAGCACTGATTCTGACATCATAGGCACTTATAGTCTAGGACCAATTCTCTCCTGCACTTCTACCAGCTATCCTCTAAGTTCAGCCCTTCATCACCTCTCACCTGGACCACTGCAAAAGCCTCCTGGATGGTCTCTCTCTTTTCTTCCTAATCCAATCTACTTCCAAAGTGTTTTTCCTAAAGCAGAAGCCTGACCATATCACTCACACACAATAAACTCCAGTGTTCTCCACTACTTCTAGTATCAAATATGTGTGCCACTTAAAACCCTTTACCACATGGCTCCTTCCTATTTTCCCAACGTTTCTCCCCAACCGCACATACTACAGGTCCAGCCACACTGGCCTATTCTTCACACATGATATTGTCTCACTCACTCATCATCTCTGGTCTTTTCATTGGCTTTCCTCCATTCCTAGAATGCGTTCTCTTCTACCCATTAGGGATTCTTAGAATTCCTGGAATCTAAGTAGTGCAAATATAATTATCACTATTTTTTATAACATGAGAACATTGAGGTTCATGAGGCTCAAGACCACACAGCAAATGGTGAAACCAGTACTCAAACCCAGTATGCCTGACCCAAAATCATCTGTCCACTTCCTCCCTTGCCCAGTTCTTTCTATAAAAAGAAAAAAAAGAAACCTAAATTGAGAAAAAGTTTGAATTGTTCCTTGCATTTGCTTCCATAATTTAAATATTTCAATATTTTAGAGTATCATAGATTGGAAGAGCCCTATCTATCTACTGGAACCCAATCATTTTACAGAGAGGGAGCTGAGGTACCAAAAAAGCTATATAACCCTGTCCAAGACCATTGGGGCGGAGAATAAGTGGCAGAGGCAGGATATGAATGAAGCAAAGTGTTCTGATTCCCAATTCAATGTTCTTCCACCTTACTACACTGCCTCTGTGAAGTCATGATCTCATATATGTAGACACATCTCCCAATAGGGCATATCACAACATTTACACCATCATATTCAAGGTAATTTTTGTTCATGCCCTCCCTTACATCCTGTGGATAATATCTAATCAAGAGTTCTGGAGTCCTTTCTCTAAGGTCATTCAACATTCCAAGGCACCAGTGAAGTACCTGGACTGTCTATTTGCTATCAATTCCTATCAATTCCATGATTAGCTCATCTCTTTTTATGATCCTACATTTCCTTGAAAATATTCCATATACCCTCACTTCCAATACATATCATCATTAAGGTACTTACATGCCCAATACTGTTTGGTGGGGCAGCTAGATGTCGCAGTGGATAGATGATCATGGGGCCTGAAGTCAGTAAGATATAAGTTCAAACCTGGCTTCAGATATTTACAAACTTGTATGACCCCTAACCCAGTCATTTAAGCTCTACTTGCCTCGGTTTCTTCATTTGTAAAATAAGGATAATATCACCTACCTCCTCTCTGCCATGGTTGTGGTAAGGATATCAAATGAGATAATAATGGTAGTACTTAGCAGAGGGACTGGTAGTATATGAATATTAGCCATCCCTTACACTTTGGGTCAACAAAATATTGATTATTAAGAGATTATATTGTTCCAGAATTAATAGGTATATGGCATCAATAATCTTTTGATACTCTGATTACCATTACAAACCTTTTGTATTTTCCATACAAACAATACAAACCCTGTATTGATCAAAGTTGCTTTGTATTCTCATGAACCATGATCTGCTCAGAACCCTAAAAGAGAAGAGAGATGGAGCAGTATCTAAAGTAAATCAATGTTTTACTTTGAGTTATTGGCAAAGGACATTATGGGGAAAGAGAATTTTTAAAATTCTGTGAACAGGGGAATTGAGAGAATGTGGAAATTCCAAGCTGAGAGTATAGCATCCAGCGGCAAGAGTGGAATCTGTAGACAAAGGAAGCAGTGAATATTTGCACAAAGCTTTCTCTGACCCAAAAATCCTAGCAAAAGCATTTGTTGAGTTTCAACAATACTGTAATCATGCTTTCACATTCACTAAAACTTTTGAATCTTCTGTGGAAATCTTCTCCCTAAATCAGGCCAAGTTTCTGCATATTAGCCTTTCCCTCTCTCATTCTCAATTGGCTTATCTCTAACATGAACAGGTCGAACTGAATATTTCCTAAGATCCATTCCAGCTCTAACATTCCATGTCCTGTTTTCTCTTCCAGGTTTGATTTGCATGATCTAAAGGAATTATCTTCTTCTGATGGTTTATACGCTATGTTCTAAGATTTCCACCATTTCAGATATTCTCTGTTTATGTTCTCAAGCCCATGTCAACTTTGACGTTCTATGTTCTATGTTCTAAAATCCCCACTACTTCTGACATTCTAAGATTCTAAATCTCCCCCTACTCAGAAGCCAGAGCACAATCAAGGATCACAGAAAATGATAGGGAGAGATCAGGGAGAGCTGCTGTACAATTTAAGCAGTCAGAGTGGGATAAAACCTTCCATATGCAGTGTATTGCCATGTATCATATCCAGAAATTTGGTAATAAGATTGAGAAAAATGAAAACACATTGTAGGTGAAGGCTAGTGGAATGTACAACATTTCGTTTTATTTTGTTTTAAGATATTGGATGTTTTTTAAGTAAAGTTTTAAAATGTGCCATAAAAGCAACTATTCCTTTGGGGAAAGAAAAGTCTAAGTGTGTTTGATTGTAGCTACAGAAAAAGACTTTCACGTGCAATTTTTACAAGGTCGATTGCAACTCCTATCAAGTTCAAAAGTCCCTTTCTGAATGTTGTGGTTATGATCTTCACTTTGCATGATAAATTTTCCTTCTTCAACATGCATGTTCCAAAATGTTAAAAACTTATGGTTTCAAATCACACTTAAGTGGAAGCTGGCAAAGAGTCTTATTTTTCTGATAGCCAATGAACTTGGTCATGTGCACAAAGACACACACACACCAAAAAAAATCACAAATACACACAAACATATCCCTCTACTTCTGATTTCTGTTGGGAAAAAACCCACTCAATTATTGTGAATTTTCATTTTTCTAAATATCCTGGCTTAACTAGGAAAATTAATAAGTCTGGACCACTTACTCCCTTGCACTCTCCCCAATCCTCCAAGTTACTGTTTCTCTGTAAGTCTATCAATAACTAGTAACATTTATTCACTTAGAATCTGGTTCAGATTGTAGAACTTGTACAACTGCTGTACCTACTGGAACACTGTTCTATGTTTCATCCTTTTACCTACCATGATAAGGTGAAGTAATAATTCTCTTTTCCAGGAAATTCTAGTTATAGAGAAAGTTAGTACTCCCCCCACCCAATCTTTTACTTTTTTTTTAATTTAAGAGTGTACTTAGTTGTCACTACAAAAAAGGAGACAACTTTCTTCAAACTGTTTGAACCATGCTTGTTTTGAAGTTGCACTAGTTCATCCCAATTTCTCAATGTTCAATATATACACAGTCACAAAACACCTTCGTTACACTTATTTTTAAGTCAAATTTTTGAGAGTCTAAGACTAACCTCAGAAATGAAAAAATGGTTTTAAAGTTAAACTGAACTTACAGACCAAAGGACTGAAATTACTATCTTCCTTTCTGAAGGTTTCAGATTAATAAAGTTTTTAAATAGAATATTATCAAGATTCAGGAACCATTCATTTTAATTAACTAACAGAAGCTGATGCCTTGAGTGAAGCATGCACAGTAAGTTTGGCTGAGCAATATTCAATATTGTCCCTTGTTGAAATGGCACAGCAACATCTGAAGGGTCACAAATGATAGAGATTGCATCAAAAAATGACTGACCACAGAATCAGGAGAAGCTGCCAACCCAGTGGGCTATAAGAGATGCTGGGATGAACCAGCCCCACCACTGTTCTCCTTTGGAACTCCTTCTAGTATTTTCTTTCCTTCAGATTTTGATCAACGAGGAGAAAGGGATTTCTTTTCCCTTCTCATTGCCAGTGGCAATGTCAGCTCCAAGTACATGACAGGTGGAAAACTTATTTGCATAACTATCAATGAAAAAGCACTGTGCTAGGTACAGAGGATAGAAAAACAAAATCAAAAAAAGGAGAAAAAGAAAAAGAAACAATCCTTCTTCCTAGGAAGCATACATTCAATTGGAGGAGACAACATGAAATTATATGTGTGTATATGAGTATATTTTTTTAAAAGTAAGAGAGGGTACTAGCATTTAATAAGGAATCAATAAAGAGAATCCTAACTGCAAACATACTTACACTCACTCTAAAATGGTGAGCTTGAGATTATCTCCAGGCATCCAATATCCAAGAGGCAGTTAGCAATGCAAGATAAGACTAGAGATAGACCCTTGTAGGAAATACACACACACACACACACACACACACACACACACACACACACACAACCTGCATTAAGATGAATAATAAACTCAAGGAAGTTGGTAAGATCACTGAAAACAGAGAGGAGCCAAAGGTATGCCCCAAGTCCAGGATAGAGTCTTGGGGTACAACCAGTTAGCAAGTGTGAAATGGAAGATGAGCCAACAGTAAAAAAGTAAAAGGAAAAGTTAAGGAGGCAAGAGGAAAACTAGACGATAGTAGTGTTATGAAAAATTCAATTGTATAGAGCGAGTATAAGTAGGTTTGCTGTTAGGATTCTCTATCTTGATTCTTTACTAAATACTAGTACCTTCTCTTACTTTTTAAAAATATACTCATATACACATATATAATTTCATGTTGTCTCCTCCAATTGTATAGATTGCTATGATTGAGCTGTATTTTGAAGGGGGAAAGGGATTCTAGAAGAAGATAGAGATATGAAAAATTAGAAAGGAGATTATTTGCAAGAGGAAAGGATAATCAAAGTGTCAAATATGCAGCAAAAATAGGTAGAGAAGGAAGATGCCTTTTAAGAGACCATCAGATTTAATAGTTAACATATCATTAATAACTTTGGGATGAATGGTTTAAATTGACTGATAAGAATAGTAGATAGATTGCAAAAATACTTAGGAGTAAGAAGATAGAATGTGAAGGAAATGAGTCTATATAGATTTTTCTGGGCGTTTGGCTGAAAAAAAGGGGGCAATATAGGACAAATATAGGACAATAACTTGATTGGATGGCAAAGCGTAGTGAAGATTTTTTTAGGGATGAGACAGATTTGTTTAATATTTGAAGGGAGTAGAGAAGGAATAACACGAGACTAAAAATTGAGGAGAGTAGATGATTGATGTGATAATCACTTGGAGAAAATAGAAAAAAATGGCAACAAGGTACAAGTTCAAGGTCAGTTTGGCAAGGAGAAGGGCCACCTTACTATCAGAGACTGGAATAAAAGAGTAGAGAGTGAAAGTGAAGAGAAAAGAAAAGAAAAAGAATTCAATGAATGGACTTAAATCTTTCAGTAAAGTAAAAGATGAGGTCCTTATTTGAGAGTGGGAAGGCATAGTTATGAAATCCTAGAAGACAGAAGTCATTACATGCCTTCTGTCTTCCTCTGTGACTATTAACCAGTAGATCCTATAAAGAAAAGGTTGTTTCTAGCCTTAGCAATTGTTTCATGAATTCAAGTTCCTGAATCTATAAAAAAGTACCAGCATCCTATTAGAAGATGATTCCTGAGATCACAGTTATTCTTGGAGAAGATGACCACAAAAGATCCTTGCCTGCCTGGCCAAGAGACCTAGACTTTGTGAGTTGTTCTATAGCAATCCACTATAGATCTGAGAATGAAAATGAGTCCCCACAAAATGACTTTTTCTTTCAGAGAGAATATGATGGTGATAGGTTATTGTTTTAGGCTTATGTATTTGTTAATACATTGCAATGAGAATTTTGTGTTTTAAGCACTTTTGTACTGGAAAAATAAGTATTTTTCCTATAATTAGTGTCTATTTTGATAGTGAGCATATTTTTCCTGGAAGAGAGCCTTTTAATCCTTTATGAAAAAACCTTACTCATGAGCCATATCTAAGATTAATTTAAGGGATTTTACCTAGTACTCTGGGGTGAAGACAAGACAGAAAGAAAGTGAGGAATCCTAACTCTCCTCTTTTATGGTTCAAGCTCTCCTTGGGCTAAAAGTAGTCTGTATCAGTTTAGACTGAGAATTCTTTGTGGGAGGGGTCACCCCTGAGTCATGAGTTATACTACTAAATAACCTTTTATAGGCAAATGAGGATATAAGAAAGGTACCACTAATATTTCTGATACCTTTTTAAAAAAGTTTAAATTCTTCATTAAAATCAATATGACTTTGGTTCTAATACTGTCAGTCATTGTGGGACACACAAAAATAGTAGAAGGAATGTCTTCTCTCAAAAAGGAAAACTCAATAAGGTGAACAAGCTCACATCTGAAACAATTAGAAAAAAATTAAGTGCTGATATTGACTACAATTCCAGTACATAAGGACTGGAAGCAAGGAAATAGACAAAGTTAGAAAGTACTTTTAGAGCTCATTTAGTCCAAACTACCTGTCAATTTAGGAACTGTCCTGCATCTAACAGGTGATTATCTAGCATCCAGAAATGTCTAAACATTTGCAGCCTCCTCTTCCAAACTTCACAGTTACTGGTAAAAGGAGGCAGAGCCAATATGGTAGAGTAAAGGCAGGGAACTCATCTGAACTCTCCCTCAAACCCCTCCAAATACTTTTAAATAACTCTAAACAAATTTTAGAGCCTCAGAACCCCCCCAAAAAAAAAGACAGAGAGAAACAATTTTCAAGCCAAAGACAACTTAGAAAGTCAGCAGGAAAGATATATCATGCCAGATTGAAAGTGGAGCACAATCCCAACCCCACCAAACAAGACCACCTTGGGAGCCTCTGAATCAATGGCAGCAGTGGCAATTTCCAGAGTTTTCAACCCACAGACATCAAAAATACTTAGAATTAAGCAGGAAAGATTTGTCAAACTAGGGCAAAAGGAGAGCTTAGTTCCGGTCCCAGCAAACCAGAAGTCACTGAATTAACAGCAGTAACAGCAGTAGCAGAGGGATCAACTTCTGGATGTCTCAGGCCACAGATAGTAAGGGTGTCAAACAAGCTGGTCAGAAGGAAGTCTCTTTGCTACCACTGAGGCAAGAATTTGTTGCTTTGCCTATACTCAGATCGAGGATGCACTCCTGGCTCACAGTCCCAGGGCAAGGAGGAGGACTAGTACACTAGAAAAGTGGAGTTGGAACCCTCTTCACAGTATCAGTGTAGAAAGGAGTGTGGTTATATACAGAGTAACTAATCAGGAAAGTAGTAAACACATTTTTCCTTGGATCATATCATCTTGGAAGAACTTAAAACATACAGGTCCTTAAAAGGATTTCTGAAAACAGTTGCACAAAATCCCTGTATCATCCATCCTGGAAACAGAGCCCTACTTTAACAAATTAATAGTCTGGGAAAATGAGCAAACAACAACAAAAAAAAAATTCTGACTATAGAAAGTTACTATGATGACAAAAATCAAAACACATATTCAGAAGAAGATAAAGCCAAAATTTCTACATCCAATGCCTTCAAGAAATATAAGAATTGGTCTCAGGCCAT
>JAJPUD010000061.1:16478-159162 GCA_023553655.1 Myrmecobius fasciatus
ATAAAAAATCAAGAAACAATTAAAAATCAAAAGAATAAAAATAGAAAATAATATAAAATATCTCTTTGGAAAAAGAGCTAACCTGGAAAATGGATCCAAGAGAGGTCATTTAAAATTTGTTTTACCTGAAAGTCATGATCAAAAAAGAAAAAAAAAGAGTCTAAACATCATCTTTAAAGAAATTATCAAGGAAGGAGCAGCTAGGTGGTGCAGTGGTTAGAGCACCAGCCCTGAAGTCAGGAGGACCTGAGTTCAAATCTGGTCTCAGACACTTCCTAGCTGTGTGACCCTGGGCAAGTCACTTAACCCCAATTGCCTCAGCAAAAAAGAAAAAAGAAAAAAAAAGAAATTATCAAGGAAAACTTTCCTGATATTCTAAAACCAGAGGGTAAAATAAAAATTTAAAGAATTTACCAATCACCTCTTGAGATTCCAAGATGAAAATTCCAAGGAATATTATACCCAACTTCCAGAACTGCAAGCATCCAGAAAGAACAATTCAAGTATAGTGAAGCCATAGACAGGATAATACAAGTTTTAGCAGTTTCTACATTAAAGGATTGGAGGTCTTGGAATGTGATAGTCTGAAGAGAAAAGGAGCTAGGATTACGACCAAGAATCATTTACCCAGCAAAACTGAGATAATCCTTTAGGAGGGAAATGGATATTCAATGAAATAGAGGACTTTCCATGAAAAGACCAGAAGTGAACAGAAAATTTGACTTTCAAATACAGGACTCAGGAGAAGCATAAGAGGATAATTAGCAAAAGGGAAATCTCAAGAGACTTAATGTTAGTCTGTTTACATTCCCATATGGAAGGATAATACTTGGAACTATGAACTTTCCAATTATTAGTGAAGTTAGAAGGAGTATATAGAGACAGAAGACACAGGTGTGAGTTAAATACAAAGAAATAAAATCTAAAAGATTAAATTAAATTAAGGGGTGAGAAAGGAATGTACTGGAGAAGTGTAATAGTGTAAATTATCTGTCATAAAAGAGACAAGAAAAAGCTTTTACAGTGGAAGGAAAGAGGGGGAAGGCATAAACCTTGCTCTCATCAGAATTGGCTCAAAGAAGGAATAACATTCACACTCAATTGATTATAGAAATGTATCTTACCCTGCAGGAAAGTAGGAGGGGAAAGGAATACAAGAAGTGAGGAGGGTAGATAGAAAGGCTGGCATATTGGAGGAGGGGTAGTCAGATGAAGGTAAGGGATGGTGTAAAAGAAGAGAGAAAATAGAAATACAGTTAGCAGTAATAATTGTGAAAAGAATTTTGAAGCAAGTTTTCCTGATAAAGTTCTCATTTCTCAAACATAAAGGGACTTGAGTCAAATTAAAAAAAAAAATAAGCGCCATTGCCCAATTGATAAATGATCAAAAAATATGAAGTTTTCTGAAGCAATCAAGCTATTTATAACCATATATGGATTGGATAAATGCAAATTAAAACTATTTCATATTCATTAATCTGGCTAATAAAAGAGAAAAGGAAAGTGACAAAATATATCAACTCTTTTCTCAGGGCAAAGAAATGGAAATTGAGAAGATGCCAATCAACTGGAGAATGGGTAAAATAAGTTGTGGTATGTGATTATGATGGAATGAGCTCATGCAAAGTAAAATGTACTATGTACAAAGTAACAACAATATTGTAAGATGATTAGCTGTGAATGCCTTTGCTATTCTTAGCAATACAACAACCCAAGACAACACTGAAGGACTTATGATGAAAAATGTTATTCATACTCAGAGAATTGTAATTGAATACTGATTGAAGCATACTTTTTTACTTTATTTTTCTTGAGGTTTTTTGGAGGGAGGGAAATATACATTTTCTTTCACAACATGACTTTTATGGAAATGTTTTACATAAGCCTTCTCAATGGTGGAAGGGACAGTAAAGAAGGGTGAGAATCTAGAATTCAAAATTTTTAAAACAAATGTTTAAAATTGTTTTATATATAATGGGGAAAATAATTTATTAAATAAAAAATGTTGGAGAAACCATCATTCTTCCAGCTTTCCAGGTTTGTAACCATGGCATCATTTTTAGCCCTCATCTCACTCACTCACTTCCACACATCTCATCAGTTGCCAAAATCATGTTATTTCTGCCTCCAGGACAGCACTAGCATTCAAACCCTTATCCCTACTCACATAACTACCATCTTAGTTTAGACCATCATTCTCATTTGGTCTCCCTTCCTTAAGTGTCTCCTTTCCTCACTTCAGTTCATCTTCCACATTTCTTCCAAGAGATTTTCCTCAACTGTAGATCTAACCATGTGGTTCCTCCTACTTAATTAGCTCCATTAGCTTCTTATGGCTCCTAGAATGAAAAATAAATATCCTGTTTAGCTTTTAAAGCTCTTCACAACTTAGTCCCACCCCTCATTTCCAGCTTCAAAGTATATCATCCTTTCCTCTCCAATATCCCACACCTTAACCATGTGTCAGTCTTCTGTGGTCCAGCCAAATGAGCAATCTCTCTGTTCCTCACAGACTCCACCTATGACCTCCATGCCTTTGTATTAGTTGTCCCCCAGGAATAAATGCACTCCCTCCTTATTTCTCTTTCAGTGAATCCCTTCCTTCAAGATACAAATCAAACTCCATGAAGTCCTTCCTGATTACAAGTGCTAGTGCCCTTTCTTCTAAACTACTATGTATTCCTTGTATTTGAATACTTTGTATTTATTCTCATTATATTTATTCTGTGTGTCTATGTGTATGTGTATGTATATGTATCTCACTTTACTCTCTCCCCCATTAGTACATAAGCTTCCTGAAAATTGTGATTATTTCATTCATTACATTTGTGCCTTAGATCCTTGCTTAGTGCCTGACACATAGTAAGTGCTTATAAATATTTGCTTATTGATTGACTGCCCCTACTGTTCCATTGCTGGACACCTTTGTTTCTTTTCTTTGAATTTGTGACCTTCATCTTTATACTAAAAATTAGAAAAAGTTTCATAGAAGAAATGGAATTTGTGATGGACCTCAAATGACAAGACAGACTTAGGTTAGGTTCATTATTCCAATCCGAGGAAACATTAATACTGGCATGGAGCTAAGAATGGGCATGGAGGGCACAAGGATAAAATGAGAATACTCCAGCTTTGACCAGAATGGAGAAGGTATGTTTAGAAATAGCTGGAAATAAGTGCAACATTATTCAAGTTAAGATGAGACCAGTGTATCAAGAGCTTTGAAAGCAAGGAATAAATAAGATTTCTTTATATGTTATGGGTATCAAGGGGTAGCCAGGTGGCACAATGAATAAAAGCATCAGTCTAGACTTAGGAAGACCTAAGTTCAAATCCAGCCTCAGATACTACTTGTGTGAGCCTGGACAAGTTACTTAGCCCTTTTGACCTCAGTTTCCTCATCTGTAAAATGAGTTAGAGAATGAAATAGCAAACTTTGCCAAGAAAATCCCAAATGGGTTACAAAGAGTCAGACGTGACTGAAATGACTGAAGAGCAATGGCAACATACCCAGTGGAAATAGTAACAGGAAGTAGGTTCCCCCAAAAATGGCATGGCAGGGAAATATAGTGGAAATGGTTAAATGGATTTGAAGTCAGAAGTCCTGGGTTCAAATCTAATCTCTGCTATTTACTAGCTGTGCACATATGTCACTTCTCTCTGGGTCTCATTTTTCCTCATTCGTAAAATGGGTGAATTGAATTAGATGATCTCTAAAAGTTCCTTCCAGATCAAAATTCTCTGTTTCTCAGATCTTGTGTGAAAAGTAGTACTTGGAGAAGATTATCTTGGTGGCAGCCTAAAAAAACCCAAAACTTAAAAGGAGGTGAGCTCAGAGACAAAGAGGAAGATAGGAGATTGTTACAATAACCTTGGAGATGGAATGAGGATCTAAACTAGGATAATAATAGAGAGCAGGAAGAGAAAAGGAGAGATCACTCTAAGAGACTTTTGGAACAAAGAAACAACACACAACCTAAAGACAAACTGCATACAGTCAGAGATGAAGAAGTGTTAATTCAAAAATAGTGTTAAGGTTTCTAAAGCAGAGGAACTAGGAAAATAAATGATGGAGTCCCTAGAAGAAAGAGGGTAGTCATTGGAAAGGAGAGCTGGTTTGAGAAGAGAAAATAATGAAGTCAGCTTGGAATATTTTAAGTATCTTAAATTTTTATAGTTGAGGATTAGAAAATTAGAATCATTAACCTTGGCTTAATTGGGCTGTTGGCCTGACAGGTGGATCATTCTAAATGACATGTTCATGCTGGGAGGTTTCTGAACTTATCCATCAAAATGTCTTTCTGGCATCTTTTGGCTTAAATTCTGTTGGAATAACAGTAGGAAGTATGAACTTGTAGGCAGTGTTGTGCTTAAGCATAAAGATCAAAAATAAAGTGGGGTGTGGGGAAATAACTGTGGTAGGTCATATTTTTCAATCTTACAAAAGAGTTTCAAAAGCTTAAAAGTAGAGTTTTAGCAGCTCATTAATCCTACAAACCCATGAAACCCACCTGTGATGTTCACTAAAAATCGAATATGAGAAAGGCCTGACAGGCAGAAAGAACGAACTTACACAAACCCCTCTGAATCCTATGCAAGTAGAATCTAAATAAGGAGAAGCCATTTGTTTAGCGAGAAAATGAAAGTTCCATACAGTGGTTTATTCATGTTTGAATTCCTAGCATTTACTTTGATAATAATGCTTAGTTTACAAAGTTTGTAAAATAGAGCTTGCAAAGTTTCTATAACTCCATTTTATAGATGAAACAGGTTCTGGAAAAAATAATTTTCCTAAGATTGTAGCACTTGAAAGTATAAAGCATCTTATCTTCACCATTTTTGTTAAAAAATAAAACAAAATAAAATAAACCTTGCCACAATATTTATTTTTTATTTAATTTATTTTAATTATTTAATATTCCTCTCTTTTCTATTTAATCCAACCCTTTCATTTTACAGATGAGATAATGTAGTTCTAGAAAGGTTAAGTGACTACTTTCCCAAAGTCAAACAGATAATAAATAGCTAAGCTGGGCTTTAAATCCAAGTTCTCTGACCCCAACATGAAATCAATGATCCCATAATTCCAATAACTCCAAGACCCAGAAATCTTTCCACTATACTATCAAATCAATTTAATTTATTGAAGAGACATAGTCTTTAACTGTCTTTTTGAAATTATAACCATTGTTTTACATGGTTGCACATGTCCCTTATCAGATTGCTTATCATCTCAGGGAGGGAAAGAGAAGGGAGAGAGAAAATTTGGAACTTAAACTTTTTTAATGTTAATTGTTTTAATATGTAATTGGGGGAAATATTATTAAAAATAAGAAACGATAGCCATTATAATTCAAGTTTCCTGAGGTAAGGATTGTTTCATTTTGGGAATCCCAGCCCTAAACAAAATACCCACCATGTAATAGGCACTTAATAAGTACTTATTGGTTTACTTTAAATTAGGTCTTCCGTGAATTTGCTTTTTAAATATTTTTATCCTGGTAGGTTTTAATGTCCAGAGGTAGAAAACAAATTGAACTTTGGCCTCTTGCAACTCCTTTTACCTTCTGATACACTGGCAACAAAGAAAAGAAATGCTATGATACACTAATCATAGACTTTCCCAAGAAACCCTTTGCCCTTGGCATAAATATGCCTATGGTTATCAGTTATAAAAAAATTTCTACAACAAATTTCTGGTATATTTATTTTTTGTAATGTTTCAGTGACCATTTTTAAGTGAAATGAAGAATTGTCTTGAAAGAGATATGATAAGAGACAGCCACATAGAAATATATCTTACAATAAATAAACAAAACATTTTCAGATCTATGATCCAATTTGATCCTTAAAACTCTAGACAGATCTTTTTACAGATGCAGAAACATCTCATATATTCAAATAATTACAAAGAACTTGAAATAAAGTTGGGAGATAGCTAAACATACTGCAATCTGTAATTATAAAGGAATACTTTCTATTGAATGGAATAGTCTCCATGTAATGAAATATAGTCCAAAAAAACCCAACAAAAATTAAGAATTCATAAAAACTGGACATTTGTCTGAGCTGTTGCAGAATAAAGCAAAAAGAATCGAGAACAATCTGCACAATGACCACTACAATGTGAAGAATACACTAATTAAAGACATCAGGATTCTGATCAATACAGGACTCCCAAAGAACTCCCTTTTTTTCTTGTCAGAGAAGTGATGAACTATTATTGAAATGTGAGACATGCTATAGAATTATATAGCTGGTATATTGGTTTATTTTGCTTACTTATATCCCTTTGTTAAAAGGAGGGTTCTAATAGAAGAATGGAGAGTCACTGGGAAGAGACAATGGTGTTGGAAAGAAAAAGTATAAATAAAGCATTTCTTTTTTTTAAAGAAAAAAAACTGAGTCAAAGAGATGAAGTTATTTATATAAAGTTATGAAGGTTGTTTGTGGCAGAGTCAAGATTTAAAGTCCAGGTGTGCATTGAATCCAAGGCTGTTAAGAATCAACATTCCATCGAAGAAAACCAAAGTCCAGATCCAACTGAAAGGTACCAGGCTATATAAGCTCACTTTTCACAATAATATCCAGAGAATTCCATTAGACCAATGTAATCATTAGTATGTCAGTGATTCCATTAATCTAATGTTCAAAAGCAAAAAACTAAAACAAAACACTTCTACTTATTCTGTCTTGTATACGGCTAGCAAAACCTAGCTAAGTCCTAAAAAACTCAGTATCCAGTATTCATTTGTGTTCAAATGAGCTTTAATATATTCTAACTTCCAGATTACATCTCTAAATCAAAAAAGTAAGATTAAGCAAGGAAGATTACATTTTAAGTCAAATCAACAAGCATGTAAGAAGCACCTATTATGTGCTAGGTACTAAGCTACAAGGAAGAAGGAGGAGAAGAAGGAGTAGGAAGAGGAGAGGGAGGAGGAAGAGGAGGAAAAGGAGAGGGGGGAGGAGGAGGAGAGAGAAGAGGAAGAGGAAGGAGAGGAAGAGGAGGGGGAGAAAGAAGAAGAGAGGAAAAAAGGAAGAGGAGGAAGAGAAGGAGGAGGAGGAAGAGGAGAAGAAGGAGAAAGAGAAGAGGGAGGAGGAGAAGGAAGAGAAGAGGGAGAAGGAGGAGGAAGAAGAGAAGAGGATGGAGAAGGAGGAGGAGGAGAGAAAAGGAGGAGGAGAGGGAAAAGAAGGAGAAGAGGGAGAAAGAGGAGGAGAAAGAGAGGGAGGAGAGGGAGGAAGAGAGAGAAAAGAGGGAGGAAGAAAGGGAGAAGAGGGAGGAAGAGAGGAAGAAGGAGGAGGGGGAGGAAGAGAGGGAAAAGGAGGAGGAGAAGGAAGAGAAGGAAAAGGAAAAAAGAGGAAGAAAAGAAAGAGGAGGAGGGAGGAGGAAAAGAAGGAGGAGGGTGAAGAAGGAGGAGGAGGGTGGAGGAGGAGGAAGAAGAGAAGGAGAAGGAGAGAGGAGGAGGAGAAGGAGAAAGGAGGAGAAGAAGGAGGAGGAGAAGGAAGAGAGTAGAGGAGGAGGAGGGTGGTGGGGGAAAAGAAGGAGGAGGAGAGTGAAGAAGGAGGAGGAGGGTGAAGAAGGAGGAAGAGGGTGGAGGAGGAGGAAAAAGAGAAGGTGAAGAAGGAGAGAGGAGGAGAAGGAGAGAGGAGGAGAAGGAGGAGGGAGGAGGAGAAAGAGGAGGGTGGAAGAAGAGAAGGAAGAGGAGGGTGGAGGAAGAGAAGGAGGAGGAGGGTGAAGGAAGAGAAGAAGGAGGAGGGTGGAGGAAGAGAAGGAGGAGGAACAGGAGGAGGAGAGGGGGAGGAGAAAGAGGAGAGGGAGGAGGAAGAGAATAGAGAAGAGAAAGAAGAGAAGGGGAAGAGGAGGAAGAGGAGAAGAAGAGGGAAGAGGAGGAGGCAAGAGGAGGAGGAGAAAAGAGGAAGAGGAGGAGGAAAAGAAAAGAGGAGGAGAAAAAACAAAGAGGAAGGGCAAAAGAGAAGAGGAGGAGGAGGAGAACAGGAGGAGAAGAAGAACAGGAGGAGCAAAAGGAGAAGGAGAAGTGTTCAATCCGAGGCTAGGAAATCTAGCCCAGAGAAGACTAAAGACATAATAGTTTGTTCTCGAGTACTTGAAAGACTTTCAAGTAGATAGATATTAAATTTGTTTCTATTTAGCTCCAGAGTAAAGACTTAGAACAAATTTGCAAAGTGTCAAAAAGAGGCTTATTTAAAGGAAAAAAAAAATTAGCAATTAGAGAATTCCAAAAGTGGAGAGTGAAAATTGAAAAGGAGTGAATTTAGGCTTAATTTCAGTAAAAACTTCCTAACAAAGCTATCCAAAAGTAGAACACCCTAGGAGTTAATGGGTTTCCCTTGTTGAAATCTTTAAGCAAAGGCTGGATGAACACTTAATGGAGTTGATACAAGGAGTATGGTTTGGATCAGATGACTACAGAAAGCCTTTCCAATTATAAATTTTAGTGATTGTGCGATATAGGAAAAGAATCCTCATGCGGTGAAAAGTTTATTGTGGAAAACACTTTGTAAGCCTCAGAATGCTATAGAAATATAAGCAAAAAACAAGTTGAACTTTACTTTATTATATATTTCCAACAGAAAAAAAAATCTTGAAAAAGTGATTGTTTCATACACTGTTGTGTATGGTACACATGATAAGGTGGGTTGTGTGCAAATATGACAGTCCATTATTTACCTTTCAACTAAGTTGACTGATGGGCTTGTGCCTACAAAGTCTACCAACTACACTAACCCGCATAGCAGCCATTATGACAAGGCTAAGACCCCAGAATTCAAGCAGAAGCTATCATCTATCCTGATGGGAAGAGGTAAGATTATTAAATAGCAGCTACTGCTGTCCACACCACCCTCCCTGCTCTGGCAGCGGCTGGCTTCCAAGGGCTAATGAGAACAAGGTGCAATATGGTTTAACAATTTAAGTAAATTCCTTAGCAAAACAAAAATTTTTTAAAAACATATATACTGTACTATGGTGACTACATCAAGCAAGACACATGTCAAAAAAGTATGCTAAAATTTGGCAGGTACGTCTAAAGTGTCAATAAATTAAATGGGGTTTATTTTCACAAGGCTAAATGGTCAGACTTACTCATGGTTTCCTACTGTGGAATAAGAATTACCCCCTAGAGACAGTAATCAAAGTGCAATTAGCCTTGTTCTGGAATTTTCTTAAATACTATCCTTATTTCATGCTTCATTGATTCCTCTATTTTAGCACACATAGTTTGGCACTATTTTTAACAAAAGCATATAGTTCAGTCTTGCCCTCCTCTCCCAAAACTTCCATACAAGTTATGTTCCACAACTTCATTATAATCAGCATGGTACAATGGATTAAGCACTGAAGGCAGTAGCCAGGAGACTCAAGCACTAAATCTTCCTGTGACAATAAGAGCACCTTATTGGACAACAAGTGACCTTCAGCAACTTAACAATAGTAATGGTAGTGGTAGTGATAGTAGTTGTTGTCATCATAATAGTAGTAGCCAGTAGTAGTAGGAGGAGCAGTAGCAGCAGCAGTAGTAGCAGTAGGAGGGAGGAGGAGGAAGAGGAAGAGGAAGAGGAAGAGAAGGAAGAAGAGGAGGAGAAGTAATATAATAGTTTAAGATTTGTAAATTCCTTTACATGTTAATAATGCTCTCTTTTCCTGGCTCTATTCCTGACTCTCTAGATTTTCCCTTCCAAACCAAGTGTGTTTTTTAAACTGTAAGAAAAAAAAAACCTCAGTGGGTTTTTTCCACTCTTTTAGTTCTCTCCTCCAAATAGCAAATTCCTCCTGAACCTCTAACCTCTATTTCGAAGCAGTAACCAAATAAGCTATGTTTACCTTTCATTCTTCTCCCAGGTCTGATTCTTACTTTCTATATTTGTCCTTCATAACTCACAAGAATATCTACCTTTCCTTGCTTCCCTTGCCTTTTCTACTCCCTTTTATGTATTATCTTCCTTTAATAGAATGTAAGCTTTTTGAGGCTTATTCTTTTTTACTGCATTTGTATTTTCAATGCTTACAACAGTGTTTGGGAAATAAAAAAATAATTAATGTGTATTGGCCTAATCTGACTAGTTATCTCATGTGTCAGGTGTCTACCTGTTAGGCACTGTGTTTAGCAATGAAGAAACAAAGGTAAAAATCAAAATGATCCCTATCCCAGCAAGGAATTATATAATACACAATTCAAGTAAGTATATAATAAGATCAGAAACACGATCTATATGGAGGAGGAAGAGGAGAAGCAGAAGGAGAGAGGAGGAAGAAGCTGAATAAAGATGATGGCAAATCATCTTTTTTAACAAATATGAGATTACAGTGCATCTCATGCAAAGCAGATGGCTTGTGTGAACATCAAAATGGAAGATAGACGATCAAGATCAGAGAACAGGTTAGTAATCCAGTTTTTCTAGAATGTACAATGTATAAAGAGCAATAACGTTGAAGGGACAGCATAGAGTAATGGGGCCCTGGACTAAAGAGAATAGAACCCAGAAAACAATTACTACAACAATAGTAACACTGTAAAGCCAATTTTGAAAGACTTAAGAACTCAGATCAACATAATGACCCATAATTATGAAAGCTTATTGATAAAGCATGCTACTCAACTCCTAACTAGACATTAATGAACTTGATACTATACCTTTTTGGATATGGCCAATGTGGGAAGTTGTTTTGCTTAACTGTATATTTATTACCTTTCATCTACAAAATTAATATGTTGAAAAAGATTACCTGTAAATTGTCCATTTCCTGCTCTAAATCACATGACCTCTCATCTTTCTGATACAGTATGTGTGTGTGTGTCTGTGTGTATTTGTCTTATTTCCTCCTACTAGAATATGAACTACTTGAAACTGAGGACTGTCTTACTTTTTTTACTATTTATTAATTATTATTTTATTATTATATTACACATGATATACATTATATATGATAATATTATATTTTATAAATAATAATTATAAATCATTAAAATAATGCAATAATATCTATTATAATTAGCACTAATAAATACTAGTATTTAGCATAGTGTTTTACAAACAGTAAGGATTTCATAAATATTTTTCATTCATTCATCATGGCATTGGTTCTAAATAATGGCAAATCATAAAAGGATAAAGCCCAAGAAAAAACCACCACATCTTATGACAGCTCCAATGTGATGTCTTTGAACAAGCTATCAAAACCAAAAACAATTTAAATGAATAAGAGAAAAAAATTGACTTAATTACCATCTCCTAAAGAAATGTAACAAATAGAGAACAATGAAAAATAATTAATTTCAAATATACCTTAAGTTTTCTAGAATCTCAGCTGTGATATTTATAGGGAGACTAAGAGGATCAGAAAGATTGTAAAGTCAATAAAAACTATAGAGAAAATATGAATAATGGATAAAACACAATTATCCAAATATTTTCTAAAAGAAAAAGTGCTATTCACATTGATTTGATTCAATGAAACACATCTATTAAGTGACTTTTTATAAACAAGGTACTGTTCTCTGCACTGGGAACAGAAAGAATGACATTCAGTCTGTTCTCAAGGAGCTTATAACCTAATTGAGAGAGAAAAAAGTACACAACTATGTTAAGAGGGAGGACGAGATTAAATACAAAGGACAATTCCAAGTACAGAAATGATTTGAAGATAGAGATGTCATTTTTATTGGGGATCAAAGAGGAAGATATGTCAAGTGCTCTGGGGATAAGATAAAAAGGAAAAAGTTTAAGGAGGGGTATCTCATCAGCTCTCAAAACAGCTCATTTTACTTTTGAATATTCTAATGGTTAGGAAATTTGAGGGGTTGTTGGGGTTTTTCCTGATACTAAACTTTAATTCACATCTTTTCAACTTCTACCCAACTTCTTCCCTATGGGGCCAAACAAAGAAAATCTAATTCCTCCTTCTACTTGACAACCCTTCAAATTCTTAAAGACAGTTATAATGTTAACTCTTTGTCTTCTCCCTGTTAAGCATTCCCAGTTCCTTCAACCAGTCCTCATACAGCAAAGACTCAGAGCCCCTCATCATCCTGATTGCTTTCCTCTGGACACTCTCCAGCTTCTCAAAATTCTTCTTAAACCATTGTTTGATAGTTTTAATGAAAGGATGGAGCAGAATTTATTATCCTTCAGGTGAATCTAAAAGAGCAAGAATAGCAATCATGGTCTCAAATAAAGAAATAGTAAAAATAGACATGTTTAAAATATAGGCAAACTGAATTGATGTTAAAAGGCATGCAATAGCTTCAGTGTTGAAGTTATGCAAACCAAATGACAAAGCAGCTAAGTTTTAAAAAGAAAATCTAAACAAACTACAGGAAGAAAAGAGCAAAACTGTTAATAGTTAGCTTCAATATAGCCCCTTTAAGACTAAGACAAATCTACCAAAATTATAAACAACAAAAAAAATATAAGGATCTAAATAAAATTTTAGAAAAGTTAGGTGCAATAGATGAATAATAAATAAAAATGAGTACATATATTTCTCATGCTACTTTTGAACCTATGTGCTAGTATCAGGGCTTTTTTTCTACCCAGTCCCTTTTCACCCAAGAATTTTTTATATGACCCAAAGTATATAGGTATATAAAATAGGTATATGAATCAGACATTTATTCATGATAAATTGTAATTTCATGATCCCCACATTGAGTTAAAAGGCCTCACATAGAGTCACAAGAGTTTAAGAAGCTGGGTGCTAGAACATAAAAACCTCAGAAACAAATGCAGAACAGCAAAAGTAATAAACATCTTACATTGAACACAATGCAATAAAAATTAAAAATAGAAAGTAATTTGTAGGAAGAATTAAAACAAACGGAAACATTCTGAATAAATGTCTGTCAAAGAACAAATAAAAGTAACAATAGATAATTTCAACAAAGAAAAAATGAGACAATGTAGCAAAACTGTGGGAAGCACCCCAAGTCATGACTGGTAGAGAATTTCTACCTCTAAATACTTTTATCAACAACAACCAAAAAAAAGAAAAAGAAACAAAGAAAGATCAATGGAGCTGCAACTTTAAAAAAAAACCCTACAAAAAAAATTTTAAAACTCTGAACACAAAAATAAACTCTTTAAAATAAGTGATATCAAAAACACTACTAAATTGACAAATTTTTCAAACATTTATTTTGGGAGAGAACTAAAAAAATAGACAACCCATTAGTTTATTTTTATTTGATCAAAATAGAAAGGGAAATCAAATTATCAACATAAAAAATGTAAGGAAAACTTCATAACAGATTAAAGGAAAATAAAGAGTTATTAGGCACTAATTTGCCTTATATTACAACAAAAGTGATCATGCAAATTAAATGGATAATTTCATAAAAATATAATTTATCCAGATTAACTAGACCCAAAAGAAGGAGAATTCAAATAATTCAATTAGAAAGGAACATTGAGCAAGCCATAAAAAAATCTCAAAGGAGAGAAAAAAATACCAGATGTGTTTACAAGTTGACTATCAAAATTCAAAGAAAAACTTACTTCAATAATTACCTACTCTGCTAAAAATAGATAAAGAACTCTTTCTATGAGATGGAATATGGTCCTCATAACCAAACCAAAGAGAAATAAAGCAAAGAATTAAAACCATCAGTTAATATCTCTAATGAATATCTATACAAAAATATTGAATATAAGATTAACAAAGGGGCTGGGGCTACAGCAACATAGTAAAACAATTATGCTCTGTGACTAGGTTGGATTTATACCAAGAATGCAGAGTTAGTTAAACATTAGGAAAACCATAAACATAATAGAGTATAAGTAATAAAAATCACATGATTCTGTCAATTAGATACAGAAAAAGCCTTTCAAAAATACAATATCCATTTATGTATAAAGAAATATTAAAAAGTTTAAGAATAAATGGATCCTTCCTTTTTATAGTAAACAGTATCTGAACCAAAAGCTAATTATTATCTATAATGGAGAAATGCCAAAAGTCTTTCCAACATTCCAATAAGTTCCAGAGTAAAGATGTCATTTGTCATTACCTTCATTTAATTTTAGAAATATTTGCTAAGATAAAGAAATTGAAGGGAAAATGGTAGGTAAAAAAGAAAGTTATTGTTTTTTCAGATGTAATAGCAATGGTATATTAGTAACTCAACTAAAATTAACTGAAAACAACCTCCATGAAGTAGCAGAATAGAAAATAAATTAGCAGAAAGATAATTGAAATAATAAATTACTTTAGCAGAATATTAATCAATATAGTAATAAAAAGTCATTTGCATTTTAAAAGACCATTAACAAAAATCAATCAATAAATATTTATTAAGCACTTACTATGTGCTAGGTAACAGTGCTAAGGTAATGAAAAAATTTTACAACATAATGGGGAAGACAACCTGCAAACCAGCATATACAAATCAGACTTTTTATAGGACAAAAAGGAAATAATTAAAAGGGGGAAAGCACTGAAATTAAGAGGGGTTAGAGAAGTCTTCCTGTAAAAGTAAAGTTTCAGTTGAGACTTAAAGGAAGTCAGGGAGGTTAGTAGGGAATGGAGTAGTAGATTTTGGCTAGGATATAAAGCATGTGAAGAAAATTAGTATAAGATAAGGTTAGGAAGTTAAGTTGGACCTGTAGGGCCTTGAATGCTCGGATGAGAATATATTTTACTTGAAAAAAAAAATGAAGAATTTTTTTTTGAGAAGAGAAGAAATAATCAAGGTGGTACTTGAGCAGATATAGATATAGATACTATATATATATATAATATATATATATTAAGCACTTACAGTGCGTCAGATATTGTATATATGCATATATACAATATCTGACGCACTGTAAGTGCTTAATGAGCAGCTAGGGGACACAGTAGACAGAGCACTGGATTTAGAATCAGAAAGACTCATCTTCATAAGTTCAAATCTGGCCTAAAACATTTACTAGCTGTGTGGCCCTAAGCAAATCACTTAACCCTGTTTGCTTCAATTTTCTCATCTGTATTGATCTGGAGAAGGAAATGGCAAATCACTCCAGTACCAAGAAAATCCCAAATGGAGTCACATATAGTCAGTTATGACTGAAACAACTCAACAACAGTGTGATGCTTGATAAATGCTCGTTGATTTAGGTAAGCAATGAACTAAAAAAGGGGCATACTAGAATCAGGAAGATTAGTAAAAAGGTTCATATGGTAGGTGAGAAGCAATGAGTATATAAATAAGGATAACCAAGAGTAAAAAGGAGATGTTAGTCAATGAGCAAGCATTTATTAAGTGCCAGCTATGTGCTTGTCACTTTTAGGGCTAATAAGAAGCCACTGAATGTTTCTGAATAAACATGTTCATATTTGTATATTAAAAACATTATGTGAGTAAAAATGAATGGCTTGCCGAGTTGCAATTAAGCAACTATTAGAATATATACCAAAAAAGATAACAATATATGAAAATATATGTATAATGAGTTATGTATATATGCAAATATATATAATAACATTGTTTCAAACATATGTTTTAAATATATGTCAGAAAAGTACAAGTGGCCATAAAAGACTTATGACTTAGGGGACTAAAAAGGATTGAGATATAGGAATGAAGGTGGAAGAAGGGGCAAGAGAATGAGGAATGGGAACAGATTGGTCTAGGATTTCCCCAACAATTTCTTTCCCTTCTCCCATTTAGTAGATCGTTTCCTAAATGTCTAATCTAGGATCTGACCTGCCAGAATATACAACCTTTAGAGTACAGGATGCCCTTTCCCATGAGCTCTCTCCTTATTTTCTTGCTTTTTTTGGAAAGACAGAACCTGGGATGTTTTTTTCCCTTAATACATTGGGTGGTCTATCAATAAACATTCAAGTATAAATAACAACTAGTAAATAATTTTACAACAAAAGGCTTAAATCATTCCAGATAATGTGCTGATGCATGAATGTCAAAACCGCAGACATCCTAAGAAAACAGTAACATTAGTCTACCAAACCCTAATTTACATGGCACATTTTTCTTGTAAATATTTTTTCTGATGTTCCAAGAACATGTGACAATATTCTCTCTCTTTCTCCCTTCCTCCCTCCCCCCCTCTCTCCCTCCCTCCCTCTCTTTCTCTCTATCTGTCTGTCCTTCCCTCCCTCCCTCTTCTCTCTCTCTCTCTCACTCTCTCTCTTTTTCTCTCTCTTTCTCTCCCTCCCTCTCTCCTTCCCTCCTTCCCTCCACCTGTGAAGTGACTTCTGTTTTGCAAAACTATCAACTTTACATCTTTGTAATTTTTTTTTTACTTTGGCTTCAGCAAGATATCTTATTTTATTGTGGCTATTTTGAACAGGGTACATATTTCCTTGAACAAATCTTTCCCACAGGCAATACCAGACAACAGTTTTACGACCATTTTGGTTTAGGGTCAGTGAGATGATTCAGTTTCATTTTATAGATTCTTCTAGATGAGAGTTACCTTAGTGTATACTGCCTTCCTTAAAAACTCTGCTACTTCTGGCATTCTGGAGATCTAAATCCTAGTTTCAGGTCTGCCATTATCTCACTGTGACCTTAAAAATGTCACTTCTCTGTTTAGATCTGTTTTCTCAAGCAAAGAAAAAAATGAACACACTTGATGAAATGATCTCTATGTTCCTTTCCTTCTCTAGATTCAACCATTATGCCCACTTGGGTTAGACAAGTGTCTGCCACTTCCAGGTCTTGCTATCAGCAAATAAGGCTGCAAAATGTTTTATTTTATTAAATCTGACAATTTGGTGCACATTTCTAGTAGAATATATAATTGATAATAATAATAATAGCATATATTTATATAGAGAGAACTTTTTATTGCAAAGTATTGCAAAATGCATTGTATAGACTATCTCACTTGATCAGATTATGCCAGAGGCTGTGAATTTCTATTCTATATAATTTTTCTAGTTTTAGCTTTTAATTACAAATCACAATTTAACCATAAAATTCAGTATTTTCATTCTTTATTCCAAAATATGAAAATTTTCTTCTAAATAGTAGTTGGAAAATGAGGAGGTTTAAGTGACTAACAACATAAAAATCAAAGGATAAATATGCTATAGTGCTATAGAAAAAAAAAAAGGACATCCCTTACAAACCCCTATCTAACCCAGGGTTACTTAACCTGTACTCGATTATGAACTTAAGAGCTTTTAAAATATATTGATAGTTTTATTTAATGTAATTGATTTCCTTTGTAATCTCCAAGAATTTCATGCATTTAAAAGCATTATTTGATTCTTCTATTTTTTTCTATCTTCTTTCTTCTTTATATTCTCTATATCTTTATTCTTTATGTACTCTACTTTTCACCAGACTACCAAAGGGGTCCATGACCCACAAATATAGTCCAGCTCTTTCCTTTTCAAGATAAAAAAAAACAGAGACCCAAAGAAGAGTTTACATTTCCAAAGTCACATAGTGACTAGACTAGAAGTTAGCAAATCAAAATGGTTTAAAAGTCCTGAGATTGAATGTGGCAAAGGTTTCTTCAAAGAACTACATTGTCTGGTCAGCATAGTTATAATACAATCGGACTTTTGCAACCAAAGTAGAAAAAAGTCACAAAAGTGAAAAAGTTGATAATTTCACACATATACAAAAAAGTTGTTACCCAGTTGGATTGTACATATAAATATGGATACATATTAGCTGTTTTCTGAGTAGATAGAAAGAGATAGAGATATGGGTGCATACTGACAGCAGAAAAACTTATGGCCAAAAAGTCTCATATAAATTAGGGTTTGATGGGATAAAATTACTATGTTCTTTAGTTTACAAACTAAAGTCTCAGATCATTGAAGTATTTTGCCCAAGGTCATTCAAATATACCTAATTCAGGCACAGAAATGATCCCTTGTCTTAGTATACTTATGCATCAATAAGAAATGGATTTATCCTACATGGATACACAGGATGAGACTGGAAATATAGGATAGAAACAAAGTTCCTGGAAAGCAGATTATAACTTATATGGAGTTCCCTGTCATCACAGTTACTGGAACAAATAATAAGCACAATGTATAGAGGACTCACACAATGGGTAAGAAGCTGAACTTGATGACACACAGGGTCTCTTTCAACTAAGAACCCACAGTCCGTAGGAGCAGACTCAATCCTTCTCCCCAAATACCCACTACCATTCCAACCCTCCACTTGACTGCAACCAACTTTTCACTGTAAACCTTAAGTTCCAGGGCACAAGGTGACGGCAATTATGGCCTCATTTTTCTTAATAATTTCAGGGAATAGACTAGGATACTTTTGTACTTCCTTTCCTCCCTTGCCTACAGTTACTTCTAATACTCCAAAATCTACCAAGCAAAAGTCTAGCATATCCCTTTCTTGAGTGATTATAAAATCACAGATATAAAGCAGTATGGGACTTCAGAGGTCATCAAGAGCAAGTCCTTCATTTCACAGATGAGAAAACAGAGTCTGAGAGGTTAAGTGACTTGTCCAGAGTCACACAACTGCTAGTTATATGAGAAAGGAATTTAATCTAGATCTTCCTCACTCCATGCTATCCCCTACAACAAACTGCTTTTCAACATGGATAACTTAATAATTATAATAACAATAATCATTAGTAGTAGTAAGTCATATTTATACAAGATTTTATGTTTAGCAAAGAATTTTTTTCACAAAATGTCATGGTGTATGTGATAAAAGTACTGATAACCCAATTTTTTGGATAAGGAAAATGAAGGTTCCAAGAAAGTTGTATTTTCCCCATAATCATACAGACAGTGACTATCAGAGCCAACATTCACCCCAAGTCTCCCATCTCTAGGGTCAGCCTTCTTTCCATTACAGTGTGCTGCACTAAAAGCATTAAAATACAAGTAAATATGTTCATCCATCCCTTAAGAAATATGCAAAAGATTGAGATACTCATAATTTTCTCCTACAATAGAGAAACACGAATGAAAATATCTCCAAATTTTACTCTTCCAGAGTTGGAAGAGAATTCGGAGATCCAGCCCCTGTGGAACACTTTAAATTTAAATGTACTATATAATTTTTTTAAAATAATAAAGTGCCCTAGACATAAACAGAACACTGATCCTCTAGATAGTCTTAAAATATTTTAATTTTTCTTCCTCTTAGTCCCTCCTTTTCCTCAGCAGCAAAGCTGAGACCGGGTCCTACATCCACCAGTTAGTTCCATCCAGGCTTTGGCCACACCACTATGAAACAAAGAACTGACCAGACACCCCTTCTGAAAGGCCTCAGCTTAAGAACCTCAGGGACAAAACAAAAAAGGGGAGGAAGGGGAAAAGAAAAGTTCATGTCCGTATCTACTCCCTCCTACCAAACAGAGTTAGTTGTCAGATTCCTATATAGAACCCTGATTCTGATCTTTTCTTTATTTCTTCAATAAAAGCTGTAATGTCTTCTACTACTAAAGAGAAAATCCTTAATTAAAATCAACCTGGCCAAAATCTGAGTACCTGGTCAATGTCTACTGCCATTATTTATGGATGAGGGATGATTATTTATGCATCCATCATATAAGAAAAGGGAAGCTAGATTAGCTGTGTATGAAACTTAATGGGAATATGACCTCTAGAGTCATTTATTATAGGCAACTAGTCAATGAGGGTCCAGTCTTAGAAGCATGTGGGTTAACAGCAGTCAGAGCTTTTCACACATATTCCAGGACTGGGCCTTAATTATGGCTAGTTATTACATATTATCAGATTTAGAGCTCTAGGCAGTGATGTGCTAGAACCAGCTCAAAAGCAGCACAAAAAAAGTCAATTTTTAAATTTTCATTGAGAGTATTTGCACCTCAGGAGTGACTGATACTAGAAATGAAGGCTTGATTTATTATTTCATTGATTGTCTAGACTTAAAAAAATAATGTAGAAAATTTGAAGGTACAGTTTTTCCCCAAAGAGCCAGTTCTTTTTCCCCCTTTTTTATTAAAGCTTTTTATTTTCAAAAACATATGCATGAATAATTTTCAACATTCATCCTTATAAAACCTTGTGTTCCAAATTTTTCCCTCCCGTCCCCCATCCCCTCCCCTAGATGACGAATAATTCAATATATGTTAAACATGTGCAATTCTTCTATACATATTTCCACAATTATTATGCTGCACCAGAAATATCAGATCAAAAGGAAAAAATAAGAAAGAAAACAAAATGCAAGCAAACAAAAAAAAGTGAAAATACTATATTGTGATCCACACTAGGTCCCCACAGTCCCCTCTCTGGATACAAATGTCTCTCTTCATTGTAAAATCATTGGAACTAGTCTGAATCATCTCATTGTTGAGAATAGCCATGTCCATCAGAGTTGAGAATAGCCACGTCCATCAGAATTGATCATTTTATAATCTTGTTGCCATGTACAATGTTCTCCTGGTTCTGCTCATTTCACTTAGCATCAGTTCATGTAAGTCTCTCCAGGCCTCTCTGAAATTATCCTGCTGATCATTTCTTATGGAACAATAATATACCATAACATTCATATATCATAACTTATTCAGCCATTCTCCAACTGATGGGCATCCACTCAGTTTCAAGTTTCTTTCTACTACAAAAAGGGCTGCCACAAACATTTTTGCCCATGTGAGCCCCTTTCCCTCCTTTATGATCTCTTTGGGATGGATACAAGCCTAGGAGAAACAGTGCTGGATCAAAGGGTATGCACAGTTTCATAGCCCTTTGGGCATAGTTCCAAATTGCCCTCCAGAATGGTTTAATCAGTTCACAGCTTCACCAACAATATATTAGTGACTGAGTTTTTCTGCATCCCCTCCAGCATTCATAGTTATCTTTTCCTATCATCTTAGCCAATCTAAGAGATATGTAGTGGCACCTCAGAATTGTCTTTATTTGCATTTCTCTGATCAATAGTGATTTAGAGCACCTTTTCATATGACCTGAAATTGTTTCAATGTCTTCATCTGAAAACTGTCTGTTCATATGCTTTGACTATTTATCAATTGGAGAATGGCTTGAATTTTTATAAATTTGAGTCAATTCTCTATTTATTTTAGAAATTAGGCCTTTATCAGAACCCTTGAAGGTAAAAAAAAAAATTTCCCAAGAATTATCAGAAAGTAGATTTGAAGTCCAGAGAGGTGAATGCACATTATTGCTTTGCCATTTCATATATGACCTTGAATAGGGTCTCTTTGGGTCCTCAGTTTTCTCATATGAAAAATGAGAGGGATTTAGACCAGATGACCTTTAAGTCTCCATCCAGCTCTATATCTATGATCTTCTGAATAGTGATGATAGGAAAGTAGAGTTTGTGGTAAGAGATTGGGGTGGGTATTACATGACAGACAGGGTTCTTAGAATATCTTTGGGGAAGGAACATGGATATGTGATTGAATGCCAAAGCAAATGTGGAAAAGGAAACCTCCAGATGTGTAATGAGTACCTAACTGGGAGATTGCTTATGGGAGTAGGGAGATGATCTCTGGGTCCTAGTGCTTTCCCTGATTTCCTTTCTCAAATACCTCCCTAATCCCAACAATAATTATGCCAGCCAAGAGAGAATTTTGATAAAAATCCACCAGAGCAAATTTTATACCCTGCAACATATCAGAATGCTACCTTTCTGAAATCTTCCCACATCTTTCGGTGAAAGAATCAGGGAAATAAGAGCATAAAGAAAAATGCCAGGATAATTTCAAAATATTATAAAATACAGTCAATTAGGATTAGAGTCAAAAGGCTAACTCAGGTTTCTCACCCCTTTGAGAGTGAGATGAAAAGGAAAGAAATTCAACAAATCTGAAGACCCAAGGTGATGAGACCAACTGTAACATCTTTACAGCTATATAGAGAGCTGGTTCTTCGAAAAAAAGAAATGTATACAACTTATAACTGTTTCTCAGAGATGAACCCTGGGTAACAAAAGTTCAAGACATCTAAATTCTGTGATGTTCATTTACTAACAATTAATCTGACGCTTATTAATGTTTACCCAACTGTGTGACAGATACTATGTTAGGCACAAGGAGAATACAAAGCTAATCCAGATACTGTCTTCAACAGTTTACTATCTTTTGTAGCCTAGTGGGAACTATGATGGTCATCAAGGGGAAAGAAAAAAAAAGGAAGGAAGGAAGAAAGAGAAAGAAAGAAAAGGAAAAAAGAAAGAGAAAGAAAGGAAAGAAAAAAGAGAAAAAGAAAAAAGAAAGGGAAAGGAAGAGAAAGAAAGAAGTAAAATCCAAAATAGAAGTGACAACTTAACTGAAGAATTAATTTAATTCAAACTGATCAAGTAGGTTTGTGTACATAACAAATATGTTTTTAAATATAATATAACATATATTACATATTAAATATAATGATATATAATAAATATAATATAAAAATATAACCCCCCCAATCTTTTATTTTTCAAAATATAAGTCCTTTCCTTTTAATTTTTGTCAAAGCACAAGCAGAGTTGAATGTGTCTTAATGGTTTTTCTGATTTTTTCCACATATTCATAGGGAATAAAAAGACATTGATAAAATTGAGCCAAAAAATTCTCCTCACATGCTTCCAGAAAATATCCTTTAAGATTAAAGTAAAATGAAAACTTAGCCAATTAAAAAAAAAACATGAAAGCCAAGAGACAGAAAAAGAGTGAGGTAGGAGAATCAGAGAAAAGTCATCAATCGAAAACCTCTACAATGCACAAATCCTGCAGAAAAACTCTGGCTTTTAGCCCTGGGGAACCAACACTGCTTCTTAAGCTACAGCTTGAATTAAAAGGGAAAATGCAGCCAGGAACACACAGAGATATGGTGAGGTGATGATGACATAAACAGTATGAAAAGAAGACATGGGTTATGAGATGTGGCAAGAGAGAGAGAACCACAGATGCTTTTCTGGACATATGCAAACTCACTGAACTCCAGGTGGAAACTATGAAGTAATCAAAACAATTTGGTATTTAAATCTCATGGAGGGAAAACCCATATATAATAAAAATGGAACAAACATTAGGAAAAATTAAAATTTCTGGGGGTGCTATTCCCCAAATAGAAGAATACTACCTACTAAAACAGCTGTGAGAAATCCTGAAATTCTTACAATCTTTCATTTCTCAAGCGAGTCAAACTTTCCCTTTACTCATACAATTTCCGTTCATCTCTAAGAGCATGAGAGGCAGTCTGGTATAGTGGAGAGAGGCCTGGCCTGGACATATGGGAGAACAGAGACTAAAACCAGTCTCTTAACAGATATTGATTTACATGTCACATAACTGTGTGACCATTGCTTAGTGCCCTCAAACAGGTAAGATTTTGTGTTGCAAATGAGTTGCTTCTGTACAGGAGAAGTAGTTTCTTCTCTACAGTAAATAAACCACAACTCCAGATGCCATTTCCACTCACCATGAGATTATTCAGTCTTCTAAGGTAAAACTGTCACTAGAAAAGGAAGTAACAGTCAGGTATCCAATGAATCTAGGTTTTCCAATGCATATATTTTACTCAAAAAGCATCACATAAAGTATGATGACAGACAAGGCAGTGTTGGCCAACAGTTCTCAAGGTATGTTCCAAATACTCTTGAAGTTCCCAATGGGTCTACCAGGTCAAACCTATTTTCATAATCCTGACATTTTGATTTTGGGGGGCAGTAAAAATGAATAGAAATAACCTATGTAAGCAAAAAATTCAGTAGGGTAGTGTGTCCAATTCAAGAGTATAAAGGGGTCCCAAGACCAGAAAATTTGTGAATAATTGTTCTAATGGATTGAGAGAGTACCTCAGTGAAAAAGAGCTAAGTTCAAATCCTGACTCTGAAAGATACTTATTTATGTTATCTGGAGCAAGTAACAGCTTCTCATTGCCTCCATTCTCATCCTCAACAACTTTCTAAGGTGACAAATTTACTTGCTGTTCAGAATCAGAATCAGAATCAGAAAACCCAGATTCAAACTTTCCTAACAACTACATGCCCTTTGAAAAGCCACTAAAATTCCCTGGGTCTCAGTTTCCTCATCTGTAAAATGTGAGGAACTGGAGTAGACAGCCCATCCTCTATGATCCCTTCCTATGCAGCTGCATTAGTAAAAAGAATTTTCTAAACCAGTCTAGTCCCAAATTACAAAGTAAAATATATTATTTTCATTAGTGTTGAAGAATTTCTGCATAAAAAGAGTACTGAGCATTTTATTAACACTACTTCCAGTCATATCCTTGACATCTTGATGTAGGAAGGTGTCAATAACATTAAACATAAATAAAAGTTTAAGCAGCAGGTTAAACAATGAGCTTTGTAGCCACATTAGGAATAGAATCCACATTTCCTGCCTAAACAAACAAAAATATCTCTCCATCACATCATTCTCTCATAGGAAAGGAGGAGGATCCAGTTGGATAGTCTGATTTTTTTTTCAAATCCTGATCATATTACACTAATATAACAGTTATCTAGAGTCTCAAATTTTCAGAAAATTCACCCTTCTAGCACAGACTCACAACCCTGGATGGAAAAAACAAGAATTATTTTTGAGCACTTAAAATAGCTATTATAAAGCCCCACACTAAGGTCTTGCACTTTTTTCACAGGTCCTTCAAAACTCTTTCTTATTGCTTCTTATTTTACATACATTTCTAACCAGTTCAACGGGCAACTAGGTGGAGCAGTTCCAGCTCTGGAATCAGCTTCAGACAGTTACTAGCTGCATGACCTTTGGCAAATTACTTCTCCCTGCTTACATCAGTTTCCTCATATGTAAAATGATCTGGAGAAGGAAATAGCAGATCACTCCATTATTTTTGCCAAGAAAATTCCAGGTGGGGTCACAAAGAGTCAGACATGACTAAAATGACTCAACAACAACTAACCAGTTCAAATAGTTCAGTCAATCAACCCAGAATGTTAGGATTACATGAGAGCATAAGAGGTATTAAAGGTCATCTAGAACAGGTGGTCTTAAATTTTTTCCACTCATGACCCCTTTTTACCTGAGAAATTTTTAAGTTACCCCAGGTATATAAAATAGGCATACAAATCAAAGATTTACTGATAATAAATCATAATTTCATGACTCCTACATTCAGTTATAAGTCCCTATATGGAGTTGCAAGCCAGAGTTTAAGAAGGTGGAATCTAGAGCAATGATTCTCAAAAATTGTTGGTACTAGAACCTCTTTACACTCTTAAAAATGCTTGAAGCTTCCAAGAAGTTTTTGCTTATGTGAATTAAACTTATCAAAGTTTGGAAATATGTATACATATATTTGATTTGTCAAATATTTTAACATAATTAACATGTATTGGATATCCTGCCATCTAGGGGAGGAGTGGGGAGTTGGGGGGAAAAATCTGTAACAGAAAGCTATGTAAGGGTTAATGTTGAAGAATTACCCATACATATGTTTTGCAAATAAAATAAAATTTAAAAAAAAGAATTAAACTTATCAATCAATATTCATCATATTAGAAATTAAACATTCTACTTTTATGATGAAAATAATTTTGATTTCTCAGATCTCCTGAGGGAACCCTGAGGTGTCCAGACCCCACTTGTTGAAGAATCAAGTAAATTGATCTGGTAAAAATTGCTCATTTTACAGAAGAAAAAAACCTGAGGTTCAAAGAGGTTAATTGTGTTGCTCTAGATCACACATGTAGTAATTAGCAGAACTGGATTCAAACCCAATTCTAGCTCCAAATGCAGAGTTCTTCCGAAGCAATAGGCTGGAAAGTGGGGAAATGAACACACAACAAAAGATTTAACAATCTGGCAGCAAAGGGGAAAATAAACAGAAAAAAATATACACAAATGGCATGATTGCAGGACAGTATAAAATGAATATTTAATAACAATACAAGGAAATGTTAATTTCTGTTATCAGTAATAATACTAGCATTTGTGTATCACTTTAAGGTTTCTGAGCAATTTACAAATATTTAATTTGAGAGCTTTTCAAACAATTCCATGAAGTAGGTGCTTTTATTAACTCCATTTTACAGATTAGGAAAGTAAAGCTATATTACATGACCTGCTCCCTGGTCACATAGTATCTGCAGCAATATTTCTACCCGTGTCTTCCTGATTCTAAATCTAGTATTCTATGTATTATGTCACCTAGCTATCTTAGATATCTGAGAAGTATGTAAAACACAGAAAGTTTTCTATTTAAAATTGTTTTAAAATTTTAAAATATTTGAGGCAATGAATCAATTACTTGGATATTTTGTGGAGAACAAATATTTCAGTCCTCGCTACAGTGAATTGGGTCACTTAGTGACCCAAACTATATATTCACTTGTATTACTCTGTGGGGCTGATGGGTGGCACACTGGATAGTGTGTCAGACCTGAAACTCATCTTTCTAAGTTCAAGTCTGGCTTTTGACACTTACTAGCTATATAACACAAGGCAAGTCATGTAATATTAATTGCCTCAGTTTCCTCATCTGTAAAATGATCTAAAAAAGAAAATGGCAAACTACTCCAGTATCTTTGCCAAGAAAACTCCAAAATGGAGTTGTGAACAGTAAATAACAACATTATTCTGTAGTGCCTTCAAACATTGAATCTATCTCTCCAGCTATGTTTTAAGAGGAAGAATTAAGTATTTTGCTTTTTAATAATAATGATGATAACAGACATTTGTATAGAAAAGTTGCCATAGACCAGTTTCTTTGACTCTCACAAGAACCCTCAGACATGTACAAGTAACAGGTAATTTTTCACTTTCCATCAATAACTCTGCTTGGTTTAGACTCCACAGGACATCACATCCTGGCATTATGTACTTCCGTGTGCCCCAATCTTTTTAATTTTCCTTTTGTGTGTTGTCCTCCCCACTTAGATTGTAAGTTCCTTGAGAACAGGTATTATCCTTTTTTTTTTTTTTTTATTCCCAGTCCATAGCATAGGACCTTGCACAAAGCAGGTGTTAGGTGTTAATTGAATTATTATTGAATCATTTATTATTATTGAATATCTCCTATTTTCCCTATTTTTTCACTTTGTGTGTATTGTTTATTCATTAATTATTTACATAATTATTGTTTCTGTATAATTTATAATAATTATTTATTATTTATATTATTTAATGTATTTTGTTGTTTACATATTTAGAATTTTTATCTTATTTATATTTTTCATTTGCTTTTATTTATGTATTTATTCTTATTAGTTAATAACAATATTTACATATTTGAGCTATTTTATTATTTATATTTAAATTCAATTTATTGCTTTATATCGCTTTATATATTTTTTATTTGTATATTTACATTGTTTTGTTTGGTTATTTTTATTTATTTATTATTGTCTAGGCATTATTTTCTATATTTCATTTTTATTTATATCTTTTATTTTTTATAATTGAATTTTTCCTATTTTTCCAGATGAGAAGATTTCCAAGTATAGTGCACTTCCTACTCTACCACACTATCTCCCCGAGCACCAAGTACAAACCCAGGAGTCTAGGAAACACTTAAATACTTGCTGATGGGTCTTGATTACTTATACTCTCGGAGGCCCCTTCTATTTCTGGAGCCTTTAATTCTACAATACCAAAGTGCCTCATTCTGTGACTATTATGTTTTTCTAAATCTTGACCAACTACCTAATAATAAGGTGCACTAATGTTTCTTGTCTGTGCACTTAAAGAAATATAGTTTATGACCAATCATTTCAACACGTAAGTGCTCTATTTACTTTATGAACCACTTTCAAATTTGTGGAAACCAAGATGTAGTGCTAGCTGATCAATGGAAAGACATGATTCACAAGTTGATGGTTTTGCCATCTAAGTCAGCATTAACTCACCTTTTAAAAGTAAGCTAGCTGGTTCAACTTAAATTGGAACAATAATTTTAAAAATTACCAGCATGTCAGCTTCCCCTTCAATTCATTGCAAGGTCATATAATTAGTCAACAAGTATTTATTGAATACCTACTATGTGCCAGGCACCGTGCAGTTTATGAATTGTTGAAGAACTTCCTTCTGTTACTGCTCTCCTCCCTCTGTTAGCTTTTTTGAAACCTTTCATTCTTGGCAACATCAGAAGACAGATGTAAAAGAAATGGCAAATGTCAGATAATAGGAAAAGAACTTCACTCAATAGTGAGAAGATGAATCCAAATCTTGGCTCTGCTATTTATTGTCTATGTGATCTTGAAGAGTCACTAAATTTCTCTCACCGTTTTCTTCTGTTTCTTTATGTATAAAATGAGAGGAATGATGCCTCAAGTATCTTCTGGATCTAAATCTTATGATCTTTCAATAATAGTCCATAAGCATTTATTAAGTGCCAAATGTATTCAATATTTCAGTATCTGTTAGCCCAACAACTAAGTGGCACAGGGGATAGAGAGCTGGACTCCTCTTCCTGAGTTCCAATCTGACCTCAGAAAATTACTAGCTCCATGACTCTGGGCAAGAAACTTAACCTTGTTTGCCTCAGTTTTCACATCTGTAAAATAAGTTGAGAAATGAAACTCCAGTTTGCCAAGAAAATTCCAAATGGAGTCATGAAAAGCCAGTTATGACCAAACAACAATCTGTTAGCTACTTCTGAAAAGATGAGAGGGAAAAAATTAGGTCATATTTTAGATGGTTGAATGAAAGCTTGAGAATAGAAATTGTTTCATTCTTTGCATTTGCATCCCCAGTGTCTAGAATAGTATTGGTTATATAGAAAGAACTTAATAAAATGCTTGTTAATTCATCTAGTCAAAGTGAATTTCCTGATATTAGCCCAACATGTTAATCAACAAACATATATTTTACTATATGTGAAACAGTGATAGGAACCTCTGGGCTACTGCACAAGATACAGATAGAAGCACTCCAGAGATTGTAGACTGGTGTCCTATGTCTGGTTCTGACACTACTTAGTTTTATGACTTTAAGCAAGCTGTCTACCTTCTCTGGGTCTTGAGTTTTTTCCTCATCTGTAAAAGGAGACTAAATAATCTTTAAGGTCCTGTCTAACTCTAAAATTCTTTGGTTCATTTTTTTTTCCATTAAAAACTCTAACCAGACTGAAATTCCCAATGAAGAATCAAGCCAGCTTTCTTATTCTTACAGATACATATCACAAACATCCAGATTTACCAGAATAAAATGATGAAAGTGAATCTACAAGAATTAGAGAAAAATGGGCCTTAGAAAAAGACTCTGCAAAAGTAAAGAAGCACCCCACTTGCCTATACCACCCATTATTGTACAGTAAGTGCTTCCAGGTTAATGCAGGTAACAGACATTGGAACAAGCAATTTCTTGTCTCCTTTTTAAGATCATGTATTGCCCCCCTGTGGAGAGCGAGTATATAGAAAATTTCATGGGAAACAAAGATTAACAGAAGAATCTAAAGTTTTCTAATATTTCTTAACCTTAATAACTTCTTTCAGAAACTACTGGGGCAATTCCCTTGATAAAAATTTTAATAGACAGAAATTTTACTAGATGGTGCTATGAGCCAATAGTAATTTAATAACATATTGTCATATGAAATATTTCAAAATACAAATTTCATATATGGGAATTACTTAACCCCTTTAGAAAACTGCAAAGTACTGTAAAAAAAAGTAAATTATTATTTTATTATTTCACTATTATTAATAATAATTTTTTTCTTTTTTAACTTTTTGTTTTTGTCTTTGTTTTGAGGCAATTTAGTTAAGTGACTTACCCAGGATCACACAACTAAGTGTTAAGTTTCTGAGGCAGGCTTTAAACTCAGGTCCCCCTGAATTCAGGGCCAATACTCTTATCTACTGCACCATCTAGCTGCCCCTCAGTAATAATTTTCAGTAACAATTTTGTGGTATTTATATTTTAATATCACATACTATTATAGTCTTTAGAAGACAAAATTCTTTCTTCTCACCCTAGTAGAGTAGCATTAGTCATCATTTATAATTATACTATTAAGTACAGCAATCATTTACTCAGAGGTACATATTCATAGGAGCAACGATGTGAATAGATCAAGAAATATACAGCAAATGCATAAGGACTTCAAGGGACTGTTTAAACACAAAGTATTATTTGTTGTTGTTTTTGTTGTTGTTTGTCCTTCATTTTCGAAGATGACCATAACACATTAAGGAAGTGATGCCATGACATGAAAATGAATAGGATTTAAGTGAGAGAGAGCTTATACCCAAGGCAAAAACAAGATGCTACCAAAGAACACATGGTGATTCATGGTTATAATGATCTCTGCCCCTTTTGGGGTGATAAGCAAGGTCAAATTTGAATTCAGGTCTTCCTGATCTCAGACCCAACAGTCTATTCACTCAGCCATCTGGATACATTTCATTATTTTCCTTTATTGGAGTGGTGAGGTCTGAACCTGTGATTTGGCTGGTGTCAGGAACTCCTGAAAAAGAAACTATATTCACTGATATAAATCAGCAACTTGTCTGCAATTTACAGCCTTCAATATTTACTTGAAAACACTATAAGTGGTCCCTGGTCATAGACAGTGAACATATCACTGTCATAGACAGTGAACAAAGGCAGGATTTGTAGCCAATGTCCCCAAATAAACCTTCCCTCTGTTTTACCATGCCTCCTCAACAAAGATGACTATAAAAATAGAACCATATTTATTTGGATAGGACCATATTTATTTGGTGCCTTGAACCTAATCTAATTCTCAAAACATATGTTAGGGACATGTTAGATACTATTATTCCATCACAGCCATCTTCCACAAGTCATGTTGCAAGTCAGTGAAAAAGTGGATAATAGAAGTCACCTAGCTTGGTTGGCATATGACTTGCATTCTCTGCATCTAATTATACCATCTCTCTGATTATGTACTATATTCAGATGACATCCTTATAACTGATCACCCACAACACTGATTGAATGGTCACTGCAAAGAACTAGGTGGGAACACATAATAGAAAAAAAATTTGGACAGTGACAGGGGAATATGTAACATATATAAACAAGACTAACAATCAATCAATAAGCAAGTTATTAAATGCTTATCAATAAGTACAAAGAGAGTTTACATCAGTGTTGAAAAGACCCAAAATAAGAACATGATGAAAATTGGGTATTCCCAGCCAGTCAAGTTTCTCTGAATGATAAAGAGTTTGAACAAGTATTTTTAAAAGGATACAACTTGGAAAATATGAAGACATTTTCAGTTTATCCTATGTATAGCATGTGTCTACATAGTTGTTTCCACATTCTCTTCCCCATTAGAGTGTCACCTCCTTGGAGGACAGGGGAGTATCTTTTGTTTTTTTATGTATTCCCAGTGCTTTTCATGGTATGTAGTAGGCACAATAAATGTTTATCAACTGACATATAAAAACATAGAAACAAAAAAGGGGGGAGGTTGTTTATAGAGAATAGTGCACAGATATCCTTGGCTTGACTAAATAGTGATGGGCCATCTAGAGAACATTAGTCACTCAAACAAACATAAAAAGTAGACATAGTTCATAAGCTAGAAGAAACCTCAGAGGTTCTTAAACTTTTTTGTGCCTTTGGCAGGCTGGTGAAGCCTACAAAGCCTTCTCAGAATAAGTCAAGTCAACTAGCATTTATTAAGCACCAGAACATTTATTAATGTACCAGGCATTGTGCTAAGAACTAGAGATACAAAGGCAAAAAGTCCCTGAACACAAGGAGGTAAAATTTTAATGGGGAAGACAAAATGCAAACAATTATTACAAACTATATGTGTATGTATCTTATTTTTTAATTTATATAAATATTATATTAATGTAGTAAATCGGGGTAGTCTCAGAGGGAAGGCATTAAGATTAAAGAGAATAAAGAAAGATTGCTTGCAGAGAGTAGTGCTTTAGCTGAAACTGGGAGGCAGAACAGGGGACATAGAGTAAAAATGCTCTGAGGCAAAACATGGAATATCATGTGAGGGAAACAGGAAGGAAACCAGTGTCACTAGATATCAAGTACATGGAGAGGAATAAGATGTAAGAAGACTGCAAAGGTAGAATAGGGTCATGTTATGGAAAACTTTAAAGGACGGAGAATGTTCTATTTGATTGGGAGCCACTGGAGTTTATTGAATAGTTGTGTAATATGGTGGAATCAAACTGACAGCTGAGTGAAGCTTGGACTATAGCAGGTAGACTTGTGGAAGGGGGAACCAACCAGCAAGTTATCACAACAGTTCAGGAGCAAGGCAATGAGAACACCAAGGTAGTACTAGTGTTATAGGACTGGAGGAGTCGATGTTTCAAAGGGAGAAACAAAATAACTTAACCATGTATCAGATAAAGAGATGAGAGACAGTGGAGAGTAAAAGATTACATCTAAGTTGGGAGTCTGAGTGCCTGGGAGAGTGGTGCCCTTGACAATAAGGAGGAAAAGGAATGGGTTTGGGGGTGAAGACAATGAGTTTAGTTTTGGACATGGTGAGTTTAAGATATGTATGGAATGTATTAGACTACCTGCCATCTAGGGAACACAGGAGTGGGGGGAAGGAGGGAAAAACTTGGAACAGAAAGCTTTGCAAGAGTCAATGTTGAAAAATTCCCTATGCCTATGTTTTATAAATAAAAAGCTTTAGTAAACAAACAAATAAAAGATATGTATGGGAGATCTAAAAGTTCTAAAATGCATAAAATATCCAAGATTACAAAGGAATAATTATATCAAAATAATTTATCAAAATATTTTTATAACTTTGCAGATCTCCAGTTAAGAATCCCTTCAATTCCCTTATTTTTCAGATGAACAAATTAAATAGGTGAGTAAACTGAGGCCTAGAGAGGATAGCTCAAATTCAAGTCCAAGGTCTCCAAAATCCATTGATGTTTGCACTAAATACTACATAGTGCCCCCTCACTAAAAATCCCTCCTTTGACTTGTGGCTAGTGCTATTTTCAATCAAAGTTTTAGGCTACCTCTGGCCTATTCAAGCCAGGTAGTTCTGTTTGTTGCTGATCCAAATTAAAAAAAAAGAAAAGCAGGGAGTCAGAACGTGATCAAATTACTTAAGAAGGTGATTATAAACTCATCCTACTTTAGAAATTCAGCCAATTTTCATCCTGCTCAGGTTTATGACTGTCATTAAGGTAGGCCTACAGACTTAACAAGGGCCCCAATTTCACCATGCACATTATCAAATCACTCCCCAGCTCTATGCCCAATTAAAGATGATGGACATCTCAGAACTGGCTCCACAGTGGAAATAAAACATCTTGCTGATGAGAGAGAACATTCTCTTGTATATATAGAAGAAGCCAAATGAATAGAATTGACTAAAATATACAGGCTCAAATATGGGTCCTGGGATGAGCTGGAAAGCATTAAAACCTCCCTCAGAGATTTAGCAAATATTTATGAGGCAGAATGAAAAAGAAAAGGTCCTTTTTTTAAAAGACCTCAGGAATAGTAGAGTTGTTTATGCTGGGAGAAGACATTTCTTGTTGATGGTCATGACTGAAAAGTAAGGAAGAGCTTTGCTCAGATAACCACATAAATTCCTATATTTGCTCAAAAAAAGAAAGCCTGGTCAAACTGTTCCTTAGACTGGAAAAACTTTCTGATTGTCTATTCTTAAGAATGGAAGGATTTAAAGATAATAATACATTTTTGTTATTTTATTCATACCTTTTACATCACATTTTAATTCTGAATGAGGCATTTAGATGGCACAGGCTGGACTGGGACCCTAGTTCAAATCCAGACTCAGACACTTACTAGCTATATGACCTTGGAACAAAATTCACTTAACCTCTATTTGTTTCAGTTTCCTCAACTGTAAAATTGTGACAATAATAATGCCTACCTCACAAGTTTATTGTAAAGATCAATTAAGATGATACATGTAAAGCACTCAACACTGTTCCTTATTAATACTTATTTTTCTCCCTTTTCCTTTCTTTCTATTCTCCCTAAATATACATATCTCTTCCCACTTCCTCACTGAGTAAAGTTTTCCCTTTTAAGATGTTGTTTTAAGAAAAAGTTTGGCAAAATCAACCAAGGCTGATAATATATATATATATATATATATATATTGTTGAGGCAATTGGGGTTAAGTGACTTGCCCAGGGTCACACAGCTGTTACGTGTCTGAGACCAGATTTGAACTCAGGTCCTCCTGACTTCAGGGCTGGTGCTCTATCCACTGCACCACCTAGCTGCCCGAAGACTGATAATATTTGCAATATTCTATACCCGTAGTCTCCCACCTCTCTTCAATGAAAGGTAGGAAATTAATTTTCTCATCCTTTAACTCAAGTCAAAAGCTTTTAAATAGCAGTAGTTCTTCTGTGGAAAAAAACACTTAAAATTTCTTTTTTCTTTTTTTTGATGTTTAGTGTTTTCAAGGCACTTTATAGGAACCTAATAAATGCTTGTTTAGGTGAATAATTCTTCAGAATGAAACATTTTGGAGTTTTTGATATTTTTTTTAATTTTGCAGGTAATCAGAAGAGCTCATTCAAAAGTCTAAGATCTTTTTTTCTCTCATGGACTCTTCTACAAAAGTTATTATTGTAATAGTGCTTATTGAATTTCATACTTATTAAGCCATAATCTGTGGCTTGAGAGATTATAAATTAAATATTCTTTTTTCAATAAACTCCAATGCTTCTCTATCACCTCCAAAATCAAGTATAAATGCTTTGGCATTCAAAGTCCTTTAAAATCTCCCCCTACCTTTCAGTTTTCTTATACCTTATATAGTCCCAACACCTCTTTGTACTCTGTGATTCAGCAACTCTGACCTTCTTGCTGTTTCTTGAACAAGATACCCCTGATTCTGGAGGCATATTCACTGACTATCCCCCATGCCTGGAATGCTCTTCTTCCTTATCTCTGCTCTTCACTTCCCTGGCTACCTTCAGATCCTACTTAAAATTCTACCTTCTATGAGCAGTTTTTTTTCCTGATACCCCTTAATGCTAATATTTTCTGTCTATTGAATATCTTCAATTTACCCTGTAGATATTTTGCTCATAGTTATTTTCATATTGTCCTCCCCACTAGATGAAGAGCTCTATGATAACTAGAACTGTCTTTTGCTTTTCTATGTAGCCCTACCACTTTGTACAGTGCCTGACATATAGTAGGTACTCAGTAAATATTTATTGACTGGCAAACTCAGATAATTAAAATAACCAAGCAAAGAACTGTATTCAAGCCATCTTTTTACAAGATTATGTGATAATTAACTGTGATGAACAATTCCAATAGAAGTCTACATGATGGAAGGTACCATCCACATCCAGAGAGAGAACTATGGAGATAATGTGGATCAAAAAATGGTATTTTCACCTTTTTTGTTATTTTTTGCTTTTCTTTTCTTCCTCATTTTTCCCCTTTTGATCTGATTTTTCTGTGCAGCATGACAAATGTGGAAATATTTATGTTTAGAAGAATTGCACATTTAATCTATGTCAGATTGCTTGTTGTCTTGAGGGAGAAGGGGATAGAGAGGGAGAAAAGTTTGGAAGACAAGGTTTTGCAAAGGAATGTGTTTGGAAATATAAAATACTATTTTTAAAAAATGAAGTCTTTTTAAATATTAGTACTTTTGATGATTTGTGAGATCAACACACTTGAAATAATCAACCATATTCTACTGGTACAAATTATGTACGGATTTTTTATATGGTTGTATTTACTTATCTATGCACATACTGTTTCCCTTGTAAAATATAAGGTCTGTGAGGGCGGGGACTGCTGCATTTTTTTCTGCGTATCCCCACAGTACCTAGCATATAGATGGCACTAAACAAATGTTTGTAGATTTGAAATATGAGATGTTCACAGGGCCCTAAGAGGGAAGCGTTTTCAAGGCTAAAGCAAAAAGACACAGCAGACAAATTCTGTAACAATACTGAGTCCAGGAACTAAGGAAGTACTTTCAATGTAAGCTTTTTCACTTTACCCATGAATACCTTAAGGAAATACTTAACCTACTTAATTTTAGTCACATATGGATTATAGCTCTCCACTCATTTCTTCATGTGATGTGAGCCCACTGTTCTCTGAATTAAGATCGGTAATAGCCTTTCCAGGTTGATGACCACATGAAAAAACAAATTTTCTTCTCTCTCTAGAATCACAGAATCTCAGAACGCAAGGAAGGATCTCTGGAGCCATATAGGTAGGGCAAAGGTTCATAACAAAAAAGTCCTTGAACTTTTTTTTAATATTTGATAGCTATTTCAATACAATTGGTTTTCTTTATAATCCTATGTATTTTATTTTATGCAATTGAAAACATGATTCTGAAGAAGGGATCCATAGATTTCATCAGACTGCCAAAGGGAGCTATGACAGTAAAAACCCCTGATTTAGAACAACTTCCTTCCCAGTATAGAAATTCCCCTTCACCTGATTACAAAAAAAATATTAACCACCCTTTTCATTTAATCTTTCTTTTATTCAAAGAATCATTTACTATCAACAGTTGTAGTTATTGGTTTAAAAAAAAAAGCTCTTTTTTATACATTAAGGAAAAACAATAACCTGTTGCCGTCTAACATTGGTATTTGTCCTACTTTCAGAAACTATATAGGAAATAAGTCTGCTGCTTCTTCTATGTGATGACACTTCAAATATTTGGAGAATGTTATGATATTGATATTAATTCTAGTCTCTTCATCATGGAAGTGGCTCCTAGCTCCGACACTTTCTGATTTTGTTTGTGGGAAAATCAGTTCCCCAAAGATTCATTTTTTCTATCTTTAAGAATAATTATAATCCTTACATTATACATCTATACCTCTTAAGGCTGTCCAAAAGACAAGTTAACAAGCATTTATTGAGCGCCCACTATATGCCAGGCTAACTTTTGAAGATTCAAAGAAAGGTAAAAAGTTATGAAGAGCAAGTAAATTTTAAAGTGATATATAAATAGGAGCCATTATTATTAATTTTTTTTCAAAAGATTCATTGCTGTTTCCAAAATAATTGATCACTCTGTGATCATCCTTCTGATAACTAAAGTAGTAATGTCTTTATTCAATCATTTAGTGCCTTATACTTCACATCTTTGTAGAGAGGCAATATGGCATAGTAGATAGATCAAAGTCAGCAAATCCATTTTTAATCCAGCCTCAGATATTTATAAATTGTTCAGACAAGGTACTAAAGGTCTCAAAGCCCAAGTTTCCCCTTCTATAAAATGGGAATAATCACACTCACACTCCCAACTCACAGGATTCATTGTATGGAAATTGTTTTGCAAACCCTGATATGCCATATAAATGTGACCTATAAGATCAGTCACCTCCCTATCACAATGAAGCATCAGACAAGGACTTTAAGGGAAGTTTAGAAATAATAAAAAGTGGTAAACAAGTGTTCAGTTTCTTTGTTTACCATTAAAATATGATTTTACCAGCTCTTCATCATTCTGGGCACTCTTCTGATTGTCTTAATTTATCAGTGTCCAAATAAAAAACATTATTCCAATTATTGTCTAAGGGAGTAGACATTTGGGGTATTAATAAAGTAAGATAATGTAGCATAGGATTGTGTCAGCATCGTAAAAAATGATAAGTATTAAGATAAGATATAGGAAATTTCAAATGTGAAAAATTCAGAGAAACTTGAGAAGACCTAATGTAGTATAGGATTGTGTTAATATTGTAAGAACTGATAAGTATTAAGAAGACATAGGAAATGTCAAATGTGAAAAATTCAGAGAAACTTGAAGACCTGTAAGAATTGAGACAGAGAAAAGTAAGCTGAACTAAGAGAATAATTTATACAGAGTTTTGTGGAAATATATCTGAACTCTGCTCAATACAGTAATCAATTGTGACTTTAGATGGTTTGATGGTGAAATAAATCTCCTACTTGTAGGCAAGCAGGTAATGGACAATATATGCAGTGAAGCAGAATTTTCAAAAACAGATTTGTTTTTCTTAATTGTGCTTTTAACCACTGACTCTCCAGAAAGTCCAAAGATACTTAAAGTTCAATTCGCATTATTAACATTCCTCTTAAGTCTAAGCAATCAACAAAACTATAGATAAAGCCCTGATTTGCAACATTTTCCAGATTTCTAGCAAGTAAATGATGACAATGAAAAGTCAGCTGACCTGAATGAGCTAATTCTAGCACACCACCACTCCCCTCTCTCCTAGTCTCCAGTTCTTTGTCACCATCAAAGGAACTATTTTAAACACTTTTGCTCCTGTGGACCTTTTTTTTCTTTCTCTGATCTCTTTAAATTATAATCTAGTAGCAACATTGCTAAGGTCAAAGATGACCCCTATTGTCTCACAGATCTTTCATTACCCTCATATTTAATTTCATCACCAGTATCAAAGTATATGTTGACTTAATTTGAATGGTCTTATCAAGTTCTTTTCCCAGAATATATTTATGTGTATAGACTACAGTTATTTTCATGAAGGCCTTTATTTTTTTTTTTGCAAATACTTATCATGAGCTCTGCAACATGCAAAGATAAATATTCAATGAAATGATATTTACCTGTTGTCTTTGGATACATGATTGCATGATAAAATTAATTTCACCAACTCCTTTATTTACATTTCCAAAGATTCTAGTTTGTGAGCCATCCTTCCATTTAGTTGCAACTCTCTTCTCTCCATTGGTTTTGTTCATAAGAATCATGTGTCAAGATGGATACTATTAAAGTTCCTTTAATTTCAGTATCCATATAATAGTCATTGAAGTAAGTTAACATTTGTAGGCAATGTAAAAGCTATGTGATTCTTAACATCCCCTGTCTGTTTTCTGCCATTCTGCCTATATTACCCTTATAGAAGTGGAAGAATTGTCCCATGGGACAGAGGATTATTTTCTATTTTTCTTAGTTTCTTAAGTTGCTACAGCCAAAGAATTCATTGCCAGGCAGTCAGCCTAGTAGTGAGGAGCTTTTTTATTCTTAGCTAGGCTGATCCTAAGAAAGCAAACTCAAGTTTCTTTTCAGGGTCAAACTCAATGCCTTCCAAAATAGTAGAACTTGTCAGAGCTTAAGTTCTACTGGTATAGCCTTCAAGGATCAAAGTCACTGCAAAACAACAATGATGATTTACAGAAAGACTTCATGATTTCTATTTGTAAATAACATCATATCAAGTCCAGTAAGACAGCTAGGGGGTTCAATGAAAAGTACACTGAGTATGGAGTTCAATTTTCACGTCAAACACATACTAGTTGTGTGATCCTAGGCAAGCCAGTTAACCTCTGTTTGCCTTAATTAACTGGAGAAGGAAACAGAAAACCACTCTAGTATCTTTGTCAAGAAAACCCATCATTGGTGTGTTATGGTCCACAGAATCACAAAGAGTCAGACAGAATAACTGAACAATAACATTCAAACAAGGATAGGGACATTGCAGAACCTCCTGGAGGAGATTCATGACCAACCAAAAGAATTTGACCTAAACATCTGCATGGGAAAAAACAACCAGATGAATTCCTCTTGTTTAGATAATGTATGCAGTGAACTGGACAATGGCTTATCCATCTATTTTTGAACAGACACAGAAAATGGGCAATAATCGGGCCCACAATTAAACAGAAGGAATAGAGAGGGCTAGATTTTCTTTGGAAAACTACATAACTTCCTCATGATCCCAAACTTCTTTCCCAAACAAAAAAGAGAATGGGACCAGAGTCACACACTATGGCTCAGAATGGATAAGCCAGTTGTCATTTATTTGTTGAAAAGAAAACTGACATCAGTGAGAGCACATTCATTTGAGTATTTGAGTTTAATCTCTGTTGGTACCTGGCAACCACTATATTCTTTATTAATACCTCACAAATCATTCTACTGATATATTCTCAAATCTTGAATGAACTCATATTCAGCTTACAATTCTGTAGTTTTCCAAATCTGCCCTATAGTTGTCTCCAGTCTACTAGCAGCAGTTCTCTCATTTTTTATGATTTCTCAGAGGCTCTAAATTCCTTCAGATTCTAAGATGTATTTTTGTCAGGATCTAGAGACACAAATTCACTTAAAAGTATTGTGGTACTCACTTCACACCTGTCAGATTGGCTAAAATGACAGGAAAAGTTAATGATGAATGTTGGAGGGGTTGTGGGAGGGCTGGGACACTGATGCATTGTTGGTGGAGCTGTGAACGGATACAGCCATTCTGGAGAACAATTTGGAGCTATGCTCAAAAAGTTATCAAACTGTGCATACCCTTTGACCCAGCAGCATTTCTATTGGGCTTATATCCCAAAGAAATCATAAAGAAAGGAAAAGGCCCCACATGTGCAAGAATGTTTGTGGCAGCCCTTTTTGTAGTGGCTAGAAACTGGAAATTGAATAGATGCCCTTCAATTGGAGAATGGCTGAATAAATTATGGTATATGAATATTATGGAATATTATTGTTCTGTAAGAAATGACCAGCAAGATGATTTCAGAGAGACCTGGAGAGACTTACGTGAACTGATGCTGAGTGAAATGAGCAGAACCAGGAGATCATTATACACGGCTACAACAGTACTATATGACGATTAATTCTGATGGACATGGCTCTCTTCAACAATGATATGTTTCAAACCACCTCCAATTGTTCACTGAAGAAAGCCATATACACCCAGAGAGAGGGATGCGAAATGTGGACCACAACATAACATTCTCATACTCCTTGATTGATGTTTGCTTACATTGTGTTTCCTTTATCTGATATATCATTTGTGTAGATAAGATTTTTCTTGCACAACAATGATAAGTTTGGAAATATGTATACATATATTCGATTTGCCAATATTTTAACATAATTAACATGTAGTGGATATCCTGCCATCTAGGGGAGGGGTGGGGAAGTTGGGGGGAAAAATTTCTAACGGAAAGCTATGTAAGTGTTATTGTTGAAGAATTACCCACACATATGTTATGCAAATAAAATAAAATAAAATAAAATTAAAATTAAAAAAAATTAAAAAATTAAAAAATTTAAAAAATTTAAAAAAAAAGTATTGTGGTACTCTCTTATCTATTTCCTTATCTTTAGTTATAATTCCTTCTGTATGTTGTTCTATCCTTTCCCATCTAAAAAACAAGTCTTCTTGTGGAGACTGTAAGTTCTTTGAAAGAATGACTCTTATTGTCTTGCTTTGTATTCTCAAGGCTTAGCACACTGCTTAGCAAAAAGTGCTTCCTGACAACTTAAAAAAGACAAAAACTGGGGCAGTGAGGTGGTGCAGTAGATAGAGCACCAGCCCTGAAATCAGGAGAACCTGAGTTCGAATGTGATCTCAGACACTTAATACTTCCTAGCTGTGTGACCCTGGGCAACTCACTTAACCCCAATTGCAACAGCAAAAAAAAAAAAAAAAAAAGACAAAACTATACAGAGATCGCATAGGGTGGATAGAGGAGAAGAGAGGGAAAAAAAACATCTCTGACTCTGACTCTGAGGATGTTTTAGAAATTAAAAAAAAAAGAATTAACTATTACTCTCGTGTTCCAGTTAGCTTATTGTAGCTATTAGATTATAACAATTGGAAAATGTTCTATCAGCATAAATGGCTTTAAGAAAATTCAACCTTCCTTTTAGTGTAGGAAAATCTTACATCAGATCGTTCTTAATTTTTTTATCTGTCATAGACCCCATTGGCAGATTGATGAAGATGATCAACTCTTTCTCTGAATGGTTTTAAATTGTTCAAAGCTCAGGTCAAATATGACCTCTTCTGCAAAATTTTTCTAATCTTGTCTCTTTTCTGAATCTTAAAGCACCTCTTTTCTGCTCTAACAACACTCATCATGTAATAAAAGACTGGGTCTACAGGTAATATCATTTGGGGAGAGGAAGAGAAACAGTGGAACATATATCTTAATATATGTTGGCTATTAGTTGGCATTATAAAGTAAAAATACTTTATAATCAGTATTCCTCCCCTAGACCTTTCCCTTGTCTCCTCATAATATGAAGGTTTCCATGGGGCCTCAAAGGCTATGTTATAACAATACAAATTTTGGCAGATTCAACTTTTAAAATAAAGGCACAAAGATAGACTACTATTGACTACAACTATAGTGACCCAAAGGCAGCGTGGCTAAATTCAGGTGAGCCTCAGAGCAATGAATTCTGGCACCACAATCATCAACTAAGTTGTAAAGGCACTTGGATCTGCACTGTCAGAGACAGTGCCTCACTGACAAAATCACAAATCCTTAAAGTTAATATATGTAGTTTGCCTAATTCTTCTGTTGGTGTAATTTAATATTAAATTGGGATCTGGCAAATTATACAGACTGTCTTGTGTTATTTTCTGTCTGCAAGATGTAAGGTGTGTAAACAGATGGCTAAATTCTAAACATGAATGCTTTGTCAACTCCAAAATTATGTCATTTTTAAGTACTTAAAAAAGACATGGATACATTGTTGCTTAACATTTAAAAATTTAACATTTAAAAATGCAAACAAGAATACTAAAGATTAGAAGAGAAGATAAGTGGTAGGAATTTTTTTTGTTTCTTAACTTCCAGATATTTCTTCTTCTAAGAAATAACCAAGACAAAAAAGATAGTACTAAGAGTATCTCAAAGTTGCTCTGTGCCATTTCTTTTCTTCAATAGTATTTAGGAAGTATATTTTTAAAATTAAAAATGAGAATTCTACATGAAAATATGTAAAGTTAGACCAAAACTTTTTTCCTGCCTCTCAATTTGTTACTAAGACTCTTAAGAAAATAAAAATCTAAGGTTAAGGAAATTTCCATCAATGTGAAGAAAATATTTTCCAAAATTAAAATAACAAGGTTCTCCCTGGTTAACATAACTGATTTAAGTTGCAGATATATGGCTTGCCCGAGAGATCACCTTTCTCCCTATACACTGTTCAAGGGCCAAATCCACATCCTTTTCAACTCTGGAAGTCTTCTAAGGAACTCACTTTTTTATAAACTGCTGAGCACGCTGCCAGTGCAATATAAACATTTAATGACACATTAATCAGCACTGGAATTTCCTGTATCACTTAAATAGAAAAAAAAAGTATGTTTTGCAAGCCACAAAAATGATCGGATGTAAAAGTAACTGCTATATCGATTACTTCATTAACTATAGCAACTTCAAGTTCAAATTTTTTAAAAGATTCAGTATTTGTTTGTGTAAGTGGTGCTGGATTTGGAGGAAAAAGAAACAAGTCCAAATTACAGCTCCAATGTGTATTATGTGACTTTGGGTCTCTGGACCTCAGTTTCCTCATCTGTAAAATTTGTAATATTTAAGCTACCCACTTCACAGGGTTTTGTGAATAAATATTTTGTAACAGTTAGTAGTAGTATAAGAGTAGAAATATGAGTAGTTATAACTTCCATAAATATTAAATAAGTTAGTTTCATGACATGACTAAAGTCCCAAATCCCCATAGGCACCCACTTCCAATAAGTATCAGATCTTAAATAACACTTCCTTTGCTGTGTATCTTTTTAATGCACAGTTCTTTTTATATACTATATACTTCTATATAGAAGGATTCTTCCCTTTTATCTTGGTCCTTTGAATTTTTAATAACTTTTTAAGGGTCAGCTTAAATGCCATTACTCCATGAGCCTTGTTTGATATCCCCCAATCAGTAATGATTCTTCTCTCCAAAAAGCATTCAGTTTGCACTTCTTATATACATTCATGTTTTCCTGGAAGCTGCTTATGTACAAGTCCTATTTTCTTAATATATTTCTAGCACTAGTTATACAATTTCCAATCTATATCCCATAACTTTTCCATATCTTATCCCTCTGTCTAAGATATCATGGAACTTTTGATTTCTACTTTCTTAAACTACTTATCATGTTCATAGCATAAATCTAAAACTGGAAAGGACCTCCAAGACCCTATCTGATCCAACCTCTTCATTTTATAGGTAAGGGACCTGAAGTCTGAGAAGTCTAAGCGATTTGCCCAGAGCTACAATGAAAACAAGCATCAAAGGTAGGATTGTGAATTCAAGGCCTCTTACTCTAGAGTCATACTGCTTCAAAAGATGTAGGCACATAAATGTCTTATTATGTGTCATCATAAACTGTATTTTCTCTCTTAACAGAATTTTTTTTACATTTTGAGTTCCAAGTTGTTGCCTTTCCCCCTGCCTCCCAATCCCACATGAGAGGACATTTGATATGGATATATACATGGAACCATACAATACCTATTTCCACATATCATTTCCTTCTCTGGAGGTAGATAGTATTTTCTTTTATAAGTCCTTTGTAGTTGATTTGAATATTTATATAACTCAGAACAGTTTAATCATTCACATTTCCTCTTCAAATAATATTGCTGTTGACACCCTTTGATAGCTCAGTTGGTAGAGCAGAGGACTGTAGGAGTGACAAAACTCAAATAATATTGCTGTTACTATATATAGTGTCCCTCTTTCCAATTTTTTTAAAGACCATAAAGCTCATCATTTCTTATAGTACAATAGTATTCCATCACAATCATATACCACAATAGAGTCAACCATTCCTCAGTTGACAGGAATTCCTTCAGTTTCCAGATCTTTGACACCATGAAGAAAGCTGCTATAAATATTTTAAAACATGTAGATTCTTTTCCTTTTTCCCGATCACCTTGGGAAACAGACCTAATAATGGTTTTGCTGAGTTAAAAGTTGTGCAAAGTTTTATAATTCTTTACACAAAATTCCAAATTGCTCTCCAAAATGGGTGGATCAGTTCACAATTCTACCAATAGTGTATTAGTATCACATTTTTTCCACATCTCCTTGAGCATGTCATTTCTCTTTCTATATCATTTTAGCCAATTTGATGGGTGTGAAAGAGTATCTCAGAATTATTTTCATTTATATTTCTTTAATCAATAAAGAATTAGAACAATTTTTTCATTTGGCTATATATAGCTTTGATTTCTTCTTCCAAAAACTGCCTGCTCATATCCTTTGACCATTTATCCATTAGGAAAGATTCATATTCTTATAAATTTGACTTGACTGTCTATATTTTTAAAATATAAGGCTTTTATCTGAGAAACTGTCTTTTAAATTTTTTTCCCAAATTTCTTCTAATCTTAGCTACATTGATTTGTACAATTTTTTTTAATTTAATGCAATCAAAATAATCAATTTCATATCCCACAATGTTCTCTATCTCTTGTTAGTTTATAAATTCTTCTTATCCATAAATCTGTTAGGTAATATTTTCCATGCTTATCTAGTTTTCTATATCTCCCTTTATATTTAGGTCATGTATCCTTTTTGACTTTATCTTGGTAAATGGTGTAAAATATTGATCTAAACCTAGTTTCTGCCAGATTGTTTTCTAAAATTAACTATATTCCTAAGATTATACAGAGAGAAGAGTCTGTAGAAAAAGGGCCAAGGGTAGAAAAAAACCTAAATTACTAATGCTATATAATACCTTACAACTCAGGTATCACCTCTCTCTTTTAAGCTTTCCCAGATTGCTACTTTTTACTATGGTCTTTTTCCCCCTTTTCCCGCCATGGACAAAAAGGAGCTGCTGAGTACTTAGTTGTGGGGACCCCTAGCAGATGTAGGAACTAAATCTTAAAGAGGCATTAATGTTTCCCCTTATTCAAAACAGAAGCTCCATCACAAGAAGTGGTGACAAATGATGGGACACAGAAGTGAACAAAAAAGCAGAGTATTCAATTGAGAGAAGTTTGGGCATTTGAAGAAGGGAGAGAGAGTGGAACAGAGTAAAAAAATGGGGAGAGCATAAAGGTGGCTAGCATTGTCAGAATTTGAATTATTGCATTCACTAGTATCCTCAGACTTAGGCTAACAATCCCAAAAGAAGGTGTAGCTGCATGGTATCCAAATCTTGCAGAATTTTTCTCTCTCTAATAAAAGATGGTGTTGTATTATGATTCTATTCAAATCCCTTTACAGATGGTAAATGCAAATTTTTTGTATTCTTTACAGTTTGGTTAAACTTGGTTTTTAATCAGTATCCTATATGCCAGTTTACTCAAGATAAAATTTTAATTGATTATAGTGTGCAAAGTTAGCTTCTTGTGCTGAGTCACTATGAGTGATTCCATTTCAAAACCTTGTTTAGACTTTAGAGTACACAGAAGCTAGCTTGAATAAGATAGAAATGCCATGCTCATTAATCCTATTTCCCCATGACACTATAATGACCAAGAAGTTGAAGTAGCACTCATCACATCTCAACATAATTAAGTGTACTAATCAAAATACTTTTGCTCTTCTATGGAAGTTGCTTCCTAGTGTCCATAAAAATCAGCCAAATTTTAAATCAAAGCCAGTCACATTCCAACTGCAACATCCTTGGTGTGGTAATTAAACCCTTTGGCTTATTTTCTTGGGTTCCCCTTATTTGACCAGGGCAAGTTCTTTTTTTTTTTTTTTTTTTTTTGCTTTTTGCTGAGGCAATTGAGGTTAAGTGACTTGGCCAGGGTCACACAGCTAGGGAATGTTAAGTGTCTAAGACCAGATTTGAACTCAGGTCTTCCTGACTTCAGGGCTGGTGCTTTATCCACTATGCCACCTAGCTGCCCCTCAGGGCAAGTTCTTAATAGAGTTTCTTTTAATAGCTGCTTTTGATCTATGTGCTTCATTAATAGTGAATAAGAGTGTACAAAGAAAAATGGAGCAGTGAGAATCCAGCATAGAAAAAAGTGAAAGTAGATGTAAAAGCAAATATTTTCTTTCTAAATCATTGAGATTTTCTTTTTAGTAGGGGCTCCTAAACTATATGAGAGAATCTTTTGGATTATTGTCATATTGTATAAACTTTGCAAAAGCAGAGCATGATATCAAGCAATGTAAAGCCAGTTCTCTTCTCCATTAAGTCAAAAAAAGACCAACAACAAAAAAGGAAAATCTTAACATTTTAGAGGTCTGATGAAAGGGAGAAGATGAGCACTATTGTAGTCACTTTCTCTTTGTTCCTTTCTATGTCTGCTCACAAGAACCTCTCTGTAGAGTTGGAGCAAAGACAGGTATTAGAGAGTCTCACCCAACAGAAGAAGGGGAGTAGCAATGCCCATGTTCCAAGAATTGAGTCTCAGAGGAGAGGGAGTAAAGACCCTTTACTCTTCTTGTTGCAGTTCAACAGAAGAATCTTTTTCCACCTTCAACCAAACAAAACCTCCAAAACCTTAAAGAGAGATACCTGGCTACATTATATTTTATTGTAAAAAAAAAACAACAACAACAACAAATAAATAAAACTTTTTAATAAGACTAGGGTATATATCCCCTAATCTACAGGTGAGGCTCAGGATGTTTAAATGAATGGCCCAAGGTAGTAAATGGCTAGTAAATAGAAATGGACTCTAAGAGAGGTTCCATGGTGTAGAAAAAAGCAAGCTAACTGTAGAATCAGAAATCTGAGATTAAATCTTGGTTCTTTTACTTACCAGTTGACGTGACCTTGAAAAAATCATTTGATGTCTCCAGATATGTTTCTTCATCTATGAAATGGGCAGATTGAACTAGATAGGGGTTTTTTTCTGTTCTACCATCTATGATTAACAATTTTTGCCTTTCTTAAAACCTAGTAATTTTAGACAAAAATGGGAGACATAGAAAACATCTCACAGAATGGGGAGAAGACTAAGATTAGGGGATTAAATTACTAAAAGTAGTTAGCAATGTTGTCTCCCTTCTTCCCTTTCCACTTAACAAAGAAAGTTCAGTTAGATGACATCTATGAGTATGCTTGGAAAAACAAAGCACTCTAGGAACATAAGATTTCTTCCTATTTTTGTTAAGGATACCATCATTTTCCCTGTTTCCCATTTCTATTTGCACAGCATCACTTTCAACCATCTCCTCAATGACTCACAGAGCCACTTCTTCAGTTTTTAATCAAGGTTCACAGCAACTATCATCTACTCTATTGAAATGGTTTCCTAAATTGTTCCACTGCCTCAAATTCCTCCTCACTCAGCTGACAAAGTGACATTTATGCCCATATATTTCTTTATCGACATCCTTTATATCTCTTCTCCTTGACAATTCCTCACTTGTAATGTGCATTGTAATCTATTCTCACCCACAATTTACCTCTCTTTATCCTTTGGTTGATATTCAATCATCAGGAAATTGTTGTTTTTCCATAATTTATCACTCTACAATATTGCCCAAAGAACACCAATGTTTTTAAGGGTCTTTTTTTTTTTCAGAAGAAAACATGAAACCATTAAAAGAATTTCCCAAAAACCCTTAACCCTCAAAAGTGATTTCCATTAATGGCAAATCTGGTCATATCACTCCCCTACTCAATCAATTGCTGTGGTTCCCTATTCCCTCTAAAATATAATATAAATTTCTGTGATTTCGAATGCTTTTTACAACATGTATCTAACTTACCTTTCCAGCTTTACATTCTCCAACTTCATGTACACTTTAGTACAGCTAGAGGGACCTTCTTGCTATTCCTTACATATGAATTCCATCTTCTCCTTCCATATTTTCACATAGGTCATCCCTACTGTCTGGAAAGTACTCTCACTGACACCTTGTGGAATCCATTACTTACCAAAAACTCTCATGTACCATCTTCTCCATGGTCTTTCCTGATCCCCCACAAATTGTAGTGTTCCAAAATGTTTTTATTTAATCATATAACTTGTATTTAATTTTTATAAGTTTATATGGATTAATTTCACTTCATAGAATGTAAGTTCCTAGAATTACCAGGATGTTCCATTTTTATCTTTTTATATCCAGTTCTTAGCATAGTCTGACATATAGTAAATATGTTTATATGTTTACTGATTGATTAATATTAGCAACAGGAGTATTATGAATACAATTACAAATGTAAATTCTGAGCTAAAAAAAATGTCACAAAGGACCAGAAACCCACATATATCTGACAGCTTAAAAACAAAGTGGGCAAGGCAAAAAATATATGCATACAAGTAAGTAATAATGGCTAGCTTCAAAATATTTTGATTTACAATAGAAAAAAAACATCCTTAGAGTCATGAGACCTAGGTTCGACTCTACATGATCCTTTTAGGATTTTCTTGGCAAAGATACTAGAGTGATCTGTTATTTCTTACTCCAACTCATCTTGCAGATGAGAAAATTGAGGCAAAGAGAGTTAAGTGACTTGCCCAGGATCACAGAGTTAGTAAATAATCTGAGGTCAAATCTGGACTCAGATTTTTCTGACTCCAGGCACTGTACCGCTTTAGCTGCCTTTAACCTGTATGAGCCTAAGCAATTAATTCACTTATCATTACTGAGTCTCAGTTTCTTCATCTATAAAATATGAATAGATAACATTTACACTATCTACACACCATAAATTTTCATGAAATAATGACTACAAAAGTGCAATGTAACTAAAATTATATAAAATGTATCATTATAATTCTTGTAATAATGGTGCTTTATATACCAAGACTTAAATTTTTTCCACTCATGACTCCTTTTCACCCAAGAAATTTGTACATGACTCCAGATATATAGGTATATAAAAGAGACATACAAATCAAATTTTTACTTATTATAAATCATAATTTCACAACACCTACATTCAGTAGTTACAAGATCCCATATAGGATCAGGAACCACAGTTTAAGAATCTGGGTACATTATTGGACATTGATAGTAATGGTTATTACTCACTGGAGATTATATACCCCAAATGAAAATGATGGGCATAAAGCTAAATTGAATCCATCTGGGGAGCCCTTAAAACCTCTTGTTCTAGTTAATATTACTTTGGAAGCTAGGTGGCACTGTGGATAAAGAGTTGGGCCTGGAGTCAGAAGACCTGAGTTCAAATTCAGTCTTATAAACATACGGTGTTTGCCACACTTTACTCATCTGTAAAATAAGCTGAAGAAGGAAATGGAAAACCATTCCCATATCTCAACTCAAACAGGGTCCTGAAATCAGACACAAGTGAAACAATTCAATGACCAAAAAAATTTGGAAAACTTTGTGATTTATGAGATTCTTTTAGAATCATTAGTATTCTGTGATTCACTCCACAAACTACCACTTATTGAGGTCTATTTAGCATGAAAGAGATAACAAAGCTGAGGTGTAAGAAATAACAGAAGGAAATCATGCAAGTGCAGGGTTTGGTTCTCCTATGTGAGCTTTACAATTCTGACACTATGCAGCACAAGGCAAATTATCGGTAGCATGGTGCCATCTTCTGGCCAAAATTAAGCAAATTTTTTTTTTTTAAAGCATGGTTTTTTTCTTACTTTTAAAGGATAATTAAACACAAACAGACCCATCATGGGCACAGACCACCACCACTATCACAACGCTCCATCACACTTTTTTGACACTTTTCTCCAGGTTTGGAATTTAATTTTATTAAAGTCAACAATCAAAATGTATTAGGTGCCTACTATGCGCCAATGGGGTTAAGTAGGACATGATGATGAAAAAAACAAAATCCCAGATCTCACATATGGAATGATTCATCAAATTTTACCTGCAGTAATTCTTCGCAAACCCAGTAATCCCTGAAGAAAAAGTTTAGAATAAAATGTGACACCTGAAGAGACCTCAGAGTCACTTATTCTAAGCATTTCATTTTACAGAAGAAAATGATACCCAGAAAATGGGCCTAACTTGTACAGAGGCTGAGATACAGATCTAGAATCAGGCTGACAAACAGATCTAAAACCCGGTCCTTCAGAGTCAAGAAGCCAGAATTCTTTTCCCAAATTCTTCCTTTGTTCTCTTCTTCACACTTACCTGTCCTTTAAGCTATAATCGTTGCCAATTGCCATCCCACCTATCTTCTCTCAGGCCTAAGACCTTAAAATTACAAAACCTTAAATCTCAAGGGACCTTGAAAAAAATCTCATAATCCCTGGTCTGAAACTAATCAATGTCTAAATTATAGCAGGATATCAAGAACTCTGATTATGTTATATATACAAGTTATCTGCAAAGCTGATTCTATCATTTCGCGGCTTTGAAGATCAAGAAATTCACTTAGTCCCATTCTTCACTTGGAAAACTCCCTTTCACAGTAGATACTATGCCCTCCCTCCTTCCATGAATAAATTATTCCACTCATTTAGAAAGCTGTTCTGGAGTAATGCTTGATTAGTTAATGAGTGCAAACTCATCCACAGGACTACTTATTTAGTTCATATCCATCCACCTCAGATTTTGGGATATTTTGTCATTCTGTCCAGGTTCCTTAGCACATAGACACCCCATCCCTTGCCCTAGACCTCAGCTTTTTAAACTGTGATCTATTTTTCCTCTATAAATATTAAGAAAGGTTATCTGCCAAAAGGCAAAAGTGACAAGAGAGAAAAGAGATTATTCTTATTGAAACAAAAAGAACTCATTAGCAATGAAATGAACGAGCTTGATTTTGTAAAAAAAAATTTTAAATGTACACCACCAAAAGCATTATCTCTAAAATTAAAAGAAAATTAATAGGTTGGGGGGAGTATTTATAGTAAATATATCAGATAACAATAAAGACTTAGAAAATATGCAAGATAAATATTATAGACTCTACAGTGAAACAATGATTAAAGAATATGCTTAATATCCAAATATTGATCATTATGAAATAACTGATCTTTAAAAATTATGAAATGGGGGCAGCCATGCCTAAGTCTTTAGATACTCACTGAGAAAAACAATGATTGACAGTGAGAAATAGGGAAGCTATAACACTTTAATAGGGCAAAGAGACAAGTGGTGAAAGTGGAGGTAGACAGCATTATGGGGAAGAGGGGACGGGATAGTGAAGATTGGGGAAGAGGTGGGGAGGGGAGAAGCAAAGAGTATCATTCATATAATCATAGGTTAAACTTGAGAGTAGTAGACAAGATGGAAGAATGCTGAGGTAGGAGAAGTTTGAGATCTCATTTTTAAAAGGTTTTTTGGGAGAAACAGATCAACAGACCATCTGTGTTACCTTGGTGTAATGTCCAAATTATCTCAAGATTATTAGTAAAACTTCAAAGTCAAAGTCATCATCTTAAAGGTATCAGCACCTTTTTGATGTTTTACTGGCCTGGAACTGTGGAGTTCTGAATTTTGTCTGGGATTTACATAGCATAGGCCCAGAAACCTTGATAAGCAGCACCTAGATGGTTTCACCTGATTTGACACATATTATCAAGATGGAAATTTTAGCTAATATATGATACAATTTGTAAGTTATGCTCCTTTGGTCTTTGGAATGGTTCCCCTTTGAAATTTTATTTCCTGCTATTGCCCTTTTATACTAGCTACTTATAAATTTACTATGTTGACTAGAAATAGGGTAAATTCAGGAGGACCAGAACAAATATTATTTTAACACAATGAAACACAAAATGTTAATAACTCAATAAAGAGACATTGTCTGTGGGACATTTCTAACTGAATGTACTGCAGGCATCTTAAACTTAACACATCCAAAACAGCACAATTCTATCCCCCAGACTTCCCCTTCCTAATTCCAGAGGCACTACCATCCTTCCAGACATTTAGCTTCACAATCCCAGAATTCTCAACTATTTCCTCTTTCTCACCCCCAATTTCATCTGGTAGACTCAGTGACCTCTTAAATCCCTTTTCAGTTCTAGACCTGAGATTCTATGATTCAGAATACACACTCTCTCATAGTTGACTCATTTTTACTCACACAGCTATTATCCTAGTCCAGAAACTCATCATTACTCATCTGTATTGTTGCAATAACCTCCTAATTGGTGTTCCTGAATCCATTGTCACCTTAAACCCATCCTCTATACAGCTGCAAAATTGATATTTTTGAAACACAAGCCTAGCCATCTTACTTCCTAGTCCAGGAATTTCCAGTGCTTTTCTATTGCCTCTAGAATAAGACTCACGCTCTTTTGTTTGGCATTTAAAGCTCTTTGCTGTATGGTTCTGATCTACCTTTCTAGGATAACTACACTAATATTCTCCTTGACTTATTCTATGCTCTAGCAAAACTGATCTACTTGCTGTTCCATACACCCAATATTACATTTCCCATGTCCATGCCTTTGCACAATATGTACCCTATGCCTGTAATGCATTTTCTCTTCACTTCATTTCTTAGAATCCCTAGTTTACCCCAGGCTCGTGCCACCTCCTACAAAAGATATGTATGTCTTAATTACTAAAATTGTTCATGTTGTCCTCCATTTCACCAAAATAACCTTTTTTAAAAAACTTATTTACTTGTCTTTTGTTTGTTTTGCTTTACTTATTTCCTTTCAATATAACATAAACTCCTTAAAAGGAACAAGTATTTTTATATATGTCTAGCAATAAGCATGTTGCCTGGAATATAATGAGCACTTAATAAGTGCTCAATTATTGAATGAAATGATTCACTAATAATCAGAAACATGAAAAAAAGAGAACCTTTGTATACCTAACCTCTCTGTTAGCTATAAAACTAGGAATGATAAAAACTGAAAATAAATAAACCAGCATTTTCAAAGCTATGGATCAACAAGAACTCTAACAAGTTGCTGGACCAGTAGAAGCAAGACATATGACATCATTCAATGTGTTATCAAAAAATATATACCATTATCTTTGACTTAGTGACTCCACTACTAGCACTTTATCCTGAAAAAAAAATCATAAAAGGGAAAAAAGACTTATAATATATACATGTATATCTATATCTTTTCATAGCTACTTTATTTATAATAGTAAAAATTTTGCAAAAAAATTCATAATCTATTGAAAAATGTGAATATATTACATGCTAACATTATTATTTTTGTTAAAATAATAAATAGTAAGAATAAAAATAAATACAAGGAAATTTCCATGAAGAAATGGAAAGCAAAATTAGCAGACTAAGAAATTGTATATGAATTGATTACTTTTTATAAAAGGAAGAAAAAGAAGGAGAGATCTCTACAGGAGAGAATAATAAACGATGCATCCTCTCCCCCCCCCCCAGTAGATCTGTACAATCCTTCCCTTCCTTCCCTCCTTTTACCAACCCACCACACTCACCAGAAGAAAGATCTCCAATTCTCAATTGTTTTAGTTCAATTTCTAATTTTACACATGACAAAACCTTGGAACCCCAGAATGAGCATAATAACTTGCTTAAGATTATATAAGGGCAGGGGGCAGCTAGCTGGCAGAGTGGATAGAGCACCAGCCTTAAAGTGAGGAAGACCTGAATTCAAATTTGACCTCAGACACTTAACATTGCCTAGTTGTGTGACCTTGGGCAAGTCACTTACTCCAATTGCCTCAGCAAAAAAAAAAAGATTATATAAAGGTATAAAACAAGTGAAAGAGCTGGGTCTTAAATCCAAGTGTAGTGAGTTAATTAATGGTCAGCATAATTAAGGCAGAACAGTTGTGACTTTCGCCAATAAAATGAGATGAGGACAGATAAAGCCCCAGATCTCTCTAGTGGATAGAACTTGAAGGCATAACAATAACAAATCCAAACTTGATATAGATACAACTACTAGGGAGAGAATCGGGAAGAATGGGGGAAAAAAACAACTTTAAGTAGAGGAGGATTGTGTCAAATGGAGCAAGCCTGGAAAATGTGCAGAACATTTTAGAATGAATATAAGTTTGGAAGCTAGAAAGAAAGAAGTTACATTATTACAAAACTAAAATAAGGAAGGTCTGGCCTATGAGGTAGAAACCACTCACTGGAACTAACTTTTAAAACTTATTTATGAGTTTTGGTTAAATTGATTTTTTTTCTTTCTCTTTTTTTGAATATGAGATGAGGTGCTGCTTTCAGTTTGTTTAATTATCAAATTGCTTAAAAGTCCTATTTCATATTCATCTGCCTGGGGTAGAAAAACCTAGAAAGAACTGGAAAGCTTTCCCTTTAATGGGATAACATTTCTTAATTATCTAACAAATATATATTAACATATCAGATCTTCTGTCAAAGAATAAGTTGACTCAAATGCCTAGAATACCAATATAGAAGAATTTGGGAGGAGAGATCATGACTGTAATTTTTGGACTCTTTGTTTTTTAACACTTCTTAAATGAATGAATTATGATATATAACTTTTTAATAAGCATCTGTACTACAAATATATAGACTAAACTGGATAGTTCTCAGACTTTGCTATATAGAAATACAAATTGACTTACTGAAATTTCTAGATGTTCTAGATGTTTCTAGATATTGAAAAACAAAAGAAAAATTTCAAGTCTCAACATTTGTGGTACTTTATTATAGCTGTAAATAGTGACAGAACATTATTGTGATTATTGTACCTTCAAGTCTATCAACAGAGATCTCTGCCCTATGTCATATGACTGATATGGGTCAGTGAATGTAGAATGGTAGACTTGGATTCAGAAAACCTGGACTTGAATTATGCCCCAGATATTTATTAACTTAATAATGGGCAATTAAATTAACCTCAGAGCCTTGGTTTCCTCATCCATTAATACTTAATAATGTGGATAAACTACTTCATAAGACAGTTATTTGCAGGGCATTTTTATCACTATTTTCACAAGGTACTATTTCTATTCTGAATTCAGCAAAGACAAAAATGGCCATTTATATAAACAAAATACGATAATAATATCTATAATATCTACAGGGCTTACTATGCACCAAGCATTATAATAAATGTTTTACAATTATTATCTCATTTGATCTTCACAACAACCTTGGGAGGTAGGTACTATTATTATCCCCATTTTACAAATGAGTAAACTGAGACAGGTTAAATGACTTGCCCAGAATCATACAGCTTGTAAATGTCTGAGGTTGGGTTTGAACTCAGGAATTTCTGATTTCACACTTGGCACTCTATCCACTGTACCACTTAGCTAGAAGAGAAAAAAAATGCATAAAAAAGCAAATCTCTATTAAACTTGCTTTGCCTTAAAGTAGTATAAAATGTGAATTATTAGTATAATGCCCAAGAATAAGAGCATTATTATTCTGGGTCAAAGCTGTTCCTCTTTAACTGCTATCAGCTTGGTGCCATATCATAGCAAGAATGATGAAGGTACAATTCTTTCAGTCTTTGATTCAATAAACATTTATTTAAGCATCTGGAAGAAAGTATGAAGAATCATATAATTGACTAGTTGGAAATATGATGTTAGGAATGCTAAATTCCTGAATGCAAGAGTTTATAACTCTTGTAATAGTAATAAGGAACTTCAGAAGGCTTTTGAGTAAGAGTGACACAATGAGGAATATTCCTCAGGCAGCAATAAAAGGATGGATTGGAGGAGAGAATTGAAAGCAAGAAAATCTGCTAGGAAACTATAACAAAGTCCAGACAAGAAGGGATAAATGTCAGAAAATATCAGTGAGAATTAAAGGAGGTAAGTGGGAGGAGGGGAGTACAGATATGTTCCATGATATCATGAAGGCAATATGGTACCATGAAAAGTTCACCAAGGCAGAATTTCAGGCTCAAGCCCTGTTGCTACTTTCTAGGTGTATGAATGGTGGATCTTGGGCAAGGAACTTCATTCAGTTCAAAATATTAAGGCAAATTACTCTTTCATCATAGGTTTGATTGTTAATAGGAAGTGGGGTGTGAGGGGTCATGGCAAGAATCTGTCTTAGAGAGGAGGTGCTAAAAGCTAAATTTGCAAATTTCTATTTGCAAAGTAAGTATTTCAATTCATGTCCCTTCTTATGTCCCATTGTTTTTACTTTGTATCCATTTAGAAACACAAATAATAAAATTGTCTCCTATCATTGACCATTTCAGTAATAAGAGCTTTTTGCTAATATAGTATACTGAAATGTACATAAATAAACTAAGCTTCTGCCTGCCCAGTCTGCTAAGAAGCTAGATGCCCTTCTGGCAAGACTCTAGAAGATAGGAAAACATTTTTCCATGCTGGTTTTTTTTGTGTGTGTGACTGAATTAGAGTGCAAATGCCTGGAAATTAGGGAGCTATTTCAAGGGACTTCAGAAAAAAGTCTTAAAAATGACAGCATTAGTCTTACCTTAGAAATTTTCAGAACCTTAGTTCTCACTAAATATTCAAAGTGGTTAATGATGGCATTTTGCAAGTTAAGAATCATAAATGAACCCATCCTTCTCCTGAGATATTCATGAGAAGCAAATTTTAAATATCATTTGATATAAAATTCCCCACAAAATCACTGCTGTATCTGAGGGCTTCCCCTTCACCGCCATCTTAATGTACTCCTAGTTGTTGGTCCCTTTCCAAACTAAGAAACTTGGGTGCGGTGGAAAGAACCCCAGCCTCCATAAATCAGGACTTTGGGTTCCAACCCCTGCTCCTGCTGTTGATGAGAAACCTGCCTTAGGTGAATTCCTCATATGAACAATGATGAATTTGGACTGCATCATTCTCAATCCCTATGACTGTGGTGTATAAAACGCCTCCACGGACAAAAGTGTTCAATGTACTGCTGTGGAGGCTCTTTTACTGTGGCTTTGCTGTCGCAAACCTTTCTCAGGCTAAACCTCCCGGCAGACTGAGTGTCAAGGTTGGCCATGGCAAGGCGACCTCCTCCATTCACTGCCGGGCTTTTCAGCCGGCCAGCTCCGAGAAGAGGTGTCCCTCCGCCCCATCCCCGGCCCAAACCCGCCCCTGGGCGGGCGCGGCTGCGCGGAACCTTACCCGCAGGAGCACAGCTCGCAAATGCATTTTTTCACCGGCTGAGACATCTTTAGCTGCTGATGCGGATGCTACTGATGCTGCTGACTGGGTAGTGCATACCCCGAACTTCTTTGCTTGTCTTTGGGAGGCCCAGACGGGCTTGTGTCACTCACAGCCAACCTCAAAATTTTTGAGGGGCTTTTTCTCAATTTAATATTTTCGAAAAGGAAAAAAGAAAAACTTTTTATTTGCACAGTTCTTTGTCGGGTTTTCGTCAATCCGGTAGAATTCTCTCTATACACAGAGGACGGATGGCTGAACCCAGTGTTTTCGATCCTAAATGTCGCTGCGCTTTTTTTCGTAGCACTCCCGTGCCCACCCGCGCACGCACACACACACGCCCACCCACACACACCCACTACTGCCTCCCAGCACTGCCCCAGCCGCCAAGATGCACCCGGAGTCCCTGCACGTGCCAGTTCGCCAAAGCACACTCGCGGGGTTTTCCGTGACGTTCCACGCAGGGCCTACTGTGACGTCCCTATGTTCATGGGTGGACTCATGTAAGCTTTTGTGATTCCGGCGTTAGCCCTTGTGACGCCAGGGACCCGCCTCACCCCTACCCCCTTCGTCTGCTGATTCCTAAGTTCAAGGATAGTCAGTTCTAGTGCACCTCTATCCTGATGTTTAGGAGGTTTCTACAAGAAAACTGAAAAATGGGAAAACATAGATCTTTGGAATGGGAAGAAAGAGGAGTGAAATTAGTTGAGTCCAAAAAAAAAAAAAAGGCAGTTTTTATGGAAATGTTTTGCATGACTTCCTATGGATTATCAAATTGCCTTCACAGGATGGGGGAGAGAATTTGGAATTCAACGTTGTTTTGTTTTGTTTTTTTGGGGGGGTGGATGTTAAAACATTTTTTAAATGTAATTGGGAAATATTTACAAAATAAAAAAACTTTTAAAGCCAGTAGTGCTGTTACCACGCACAGGGACCTGAAATGTCTCCTTTCTGGTATTTATTTAGCGCTCCATTGGGATTTCAGAACAGGTGGAGATGATCTTTTACATCCCTTCTAATTCTAAATTGCATAATAATCTGTAAGATCCCTTGCTAACTTTTTGAGCTCCTCCAAAAGATGGTCATGGGGTAGCTTCTAGATTTTCCTTGGTAAATTTCATGTGTTCAAAACTAGCCATTACTGATTTTAAAGCATTTATTTTGTCCTAAGTCTTTAATTTGCAGTACTTTTCTTCATGATTGTAGTGCTTTAAATTTTTACAAAGTATTTTCCTCACAAACCTGTGATATAGACAGTACATATCTTTTATTGTATAGGTTAAGGAAACAGGATCAGAAAAGTGAATTATTGCCTTTAGTTTCATGATCATTATTAAGCCAGGGTTCCAGACTCCAAGGCCAGTGTTCTTCCCATTTATGCCATCAGTACTGCCTTTCATAGGTGCTATTCTTCCATCCTTCAAGTTCATTCTAACCATCTAATTGAGGGGTGGTACAAAACACTTTAGAATTTCAACTGTTTGGCTTCTGCTGTCAATCCAATGGATTGGCTCTGCATTCTCCAGTAAGGAATTAACTTTTATATGCCTATTCATTTGTAAAATAGAATAAATAGTACCTAACTTATCTATCTCAAAGGACGATGAAAGTCAAAGATAATGTGAGGACATACTTTTGTCAATTATAAAGCATTTGGCAAATGCATAACATATGACAATTTTCCTGATCTAACTATATCTCCACCCCACTCACCACTTCAGAGGACCCCTTAATAGCCCTTAACAAAAGCCCTTAAAGAAAAATAATTTTCCTTTCCTCTTCAAAATGCCACTTCATTCTCCTTCAAACTCTAGGATATATATTTTGAGCAACACTCCTAATTCATGACATCTCATTTTGTTTCATATTCTTTTAAAGCCAATTCTCTTAGGGAGAAAGTCGTTCATTTGTAAGCTTCACTGACATTTGTTCTAAGACAACATTTTTCTGTTAATTTAGTAGCAGTAGTGGAATGCTATCCAAATGTGATACATGAATAAGACCTTTTCCATGCCTGCCAAAAAAAAATGTTCCAGTTGCTTTGTCTCTGTCATCTTAAAGTAGAGAGACAATCTATGATTTTTAGATTTAAGGGCAGAAATCAAGATTTTTCCCTGCATCAAATTACTTTGGGAGCAATGAAAACTTGTAAGTCCCCAGTCTGAGCTGCCTCCTAGACCCTAGAACACAATAGTCAATATGTAAAGAAAGCAGAAATAAAACCTGCCCAAACCTTCCCCCTCAAATGAGCCCAGCCCAAACAGAGCCAGGAAATAAGCTGGAAAAATGAGCAAACAAAAATAGAACCCTATTATGAAAAAAACTATTATGGGGACAAGAACATTCAAGACAGTGTGGGGGTTGAAGAGAAGAACAAATATTAAGCACCCATTACGTGCTGAGTACTTTATAAGTATAATGCCTCAAAGAAAAATACATCCTGGGCACAATTTCAACTAGAATTCCTGAAAGAAATTAAGAGAATTTTTAAAAGTTTAAAATGTTTTTCATGAAATGAGACCCTTAGATAAAAATTAGGGGGGGGGGGAAAAGAGCCATACAATGAAGAACTGGAAAGAGTAGCAACAGCTTGGTACAAGGTATAAAAAACTTTGTTAAGCAACAAACTTCCTGAAAACTAAAACAAACCAAAAAGAAGCCAGTGATTCCATGAAACAATAAAAAAAAAAAGTCTAAAGACTAAAAAGACAAAAAAGAAACAAAGTTTTTAATAGCCAAAATAAAAACAAAAAAACCCTTGAATTCGAAAACAAAGAGAAAAAAAATTATCACTGTCACTGTACTACTTGAATGCCATGACCTAAAAGAGCCTAGACTTCCTTTCTCAAATAATCTTAAACCTGCCTATATCTCTTAGACCAAAAGCAAAGTGGAAACAGAAGGAATCTACCTCCTGAAACTCCCAAATGAAAACTTCTACAAACATCAATCAAAATTTAGAGCTTTCAGGTCAAAGAAAAAATGCTGCAAGCATTAAGAAATAAAGAATTCATATACTAAGATCAAACATTTTGCCATTATATATAAGTAGAAAGTTCAGAATATATTTTAGAAGGCATAGAATAACTTAAATGGCAAAAAAGAATATAATCCACCAGAGAGAAACATAGAACCTTAATGAAAGAATACTTCCAAATATTCCAGATGACTCAAACTTACGCAAATACTTGAAAGTTCAAACAATTAAGTTAAAAGAAATAAAATAGGGTAAAAACAAATTTACAATTATAAAGAACTAAAGAATAAATTGCTTTTATGGAGAGGTAATACATGTATTTTCTCTGAACTCTATCATCAGAGGTAAAAGAGGAAAGGTAGTAATTAGGCAAGGTTTGAGAGTTGATTTTAAGAATGGAAAAAAAACTTCCTAGCTGTGTGACCCTGGGCAAGTCACTTAACCCCAATTGCCTCAGCAAAAAGCAAAAAAAAAAAAAAAGAATGGAAAAAAAAAATAGAAAAAGAATACCCTGAAGGAACAAGGAAAGATTAAAGAAAATTATTTCACATTAATTAGTATAGACATCTATACAAACAAGAAGTTGGGGGAGCATGTAGATACAGAAATTCATTTCAGTCAAATACGGGAAAGAAAAGGAGAGACGGAATAGTGGGAGGGTAAATTAAAGGAGGTATTTAGTTCTAAGCAAAAAAATTCTAATGAACAAATATATTTATAGGTTTTTTGAGGGGAAATGGGAATGGAAAACAAGAATGGGAATCTGAGGAAGACAGAATTGAGGAATGGTATATGAATGTGATAGAATACAATTATGCTGTAAGAAAAGATAAAGGGAATAGTTTTGGAGAAACCTGGGAAGAATTCTATGAACTAATGCAATAAACAGAATCAGAAGAATAATTTATGACAATGCAATAAATAACTTTGAAAGAATTAGGAATTCTGATGAGTAATGACCAACTACAATTCTAGGGGACTGAAGTTGAAACACGCTACCCACTTCCTGAGAAGAGCTCCAAAACTGACAAAAATTTGTTTTAACTACACATGACTCAATATTTCATTTTTTCATTTTCATATTTTTCATATTTTCATTCTCAATTGCAGAGAGGTTGGGGTGGGAAGAAAAAAGTTGGATTTTTGCTTATTAAAATAAATTTAAGTGAATATTGCAAAATTTTAAAGAAGCCTGGCTCAAAAGAAAAGATGTGAATATTTTCCAGATGTTTTCAAAGTACTGATGAATATGCTTTTTTTTTTGTCTTAAAAAAATGTTATATGTGATGCCTCTGTGAGTAGGAGGCAAAGAATACCAGGGAGATGGTATTAAAAAAAAAACCAAAAAACTTATTTTAAAATTTAAAAAATACTATTGTATCATTTATTCTAGCAAACAACAAAAAACTGATAATTTAGAAAACAAATGATAATGATAATGAACAATTTACGCACTATATGTTCACTTAAAAGAATCAACATTTTTCCAAATGTTTGCCTCATTTGCAATGCAGGCAGGTTTGATTCTCTTATAAAACTAGGTCTCTTACAGATACTGACTGGGTTAAATGATTGATTAGTCACTAGTCACCCTATACAGCCCATAGACCACATACAATCCACATTACTTCCAAGTGCTACCTGAATTAGAGTAAAATATAATTGATAAATTATTTTAAATTTAAATTTACTATTTAAATAAAATTTAAAAAACAAAATAAAACATAGATAGTACATTTTAAATTTTTAAAAAGTCAATGTTTCCTGCCTATATTCAGATAAGTGACTGACATCTCTATTTGAGTTTGACACCACTGTACTAGACAACTCTCTAAGACAAGCTGCAAAGGTGCTAATTACCGTTTACAGTTAGCAGTATTTCCTCATCTGGAGTTAATCCTCTATCAATGTTATCCTAGGTTTGGTCCTTTTAGTCCTGATCCCTTTTTGAGTTCTAGTCTGATAGCGCAATCCATTTTCTCAGTACAAACATTAGTAAAATTCTTCCTAAGTGTCTTAGCTCAGGCCTCCACACTTTATACAAATTAATAGATTAAACAAACTGGTGTTGTTGAATTGAGAAAAACTGAGGAAAAGAACTAAAGAGTAATACAAACATCATAAGACTGTGAATGTAAGAGTTATCTCCTCCTCACCCATCCCCAATTTTACAGGTAATAAAACTGAAGGTACCCACTGTCACACAAAAATCTCTCAATTCACAAAACATAACACCTTTTTGGATAGCAAAAATAAATAAAGTAGGTGACCATCATTTGGGGGAATATTCCAACAGTATTATGTCATGAAAAACAGGATGAGGAATACAGAAAACAGGATGAGGAATACAGAAAACAAGACTATTAAGTGATGCAAAATGGAATTTGTAGAATTAGAAAAAAACATACAATAATCTAAACAGAACACTAAAACAAAGCTAAATACTAGGTAATTATAATAACCAGTTTTAACTCAAAAGACATACCTCCTTTTTCTTGGAGAAGACTATAGATGCAGAATATTGCATACCCTATTAGATGTGGCCACTGTGTTGGTTGATTCTGTTTAATGCTTTTTGTTAAAAAGAAAAATTTCCTTCACAGAGTTAAGGGGGGGTGATGGCACATTTAAAATTGTGAGTAAAGAATAAAAACTACTTAATAAATTCTATCTTTTATCACATTTTATCGCCCATATTAATAAATTTCAACTTTTTTGAGGTAAGGGATTTTTTAAATTAATTTTCATTTTTCTATCCCTGGAAAGTATGGCAATAGCTGAGACATAATCATTTCTATCTCATCTAAGGAACCAAAAGCAGCCTTAAATTTAAGCATAAGAAAGCACTTTCTAAAAATATCATTAAGTACTTGAATGGGTAGCAAAAGAGAATGCAGAATGAGAAGTCACATTTTTTCTTTGCAGAGGCAGAGGTCTATGGATGGGGAACACCACATATGATGTAAAGACTTCTTCATATGTAATTAATTTGCATGAACTATTCTTTTCCTCTTTTTCTAGGGGACAGTTCACTGGGAAGGTAGAGAGGAAAATACCTTCATTCTCAGAGGTTCAAAGACATCACAAGGGTGATGACTTAGTTGTGAATTGGATCTAAGGGAGGCAGAGCTAAGCAAAGTCTACAACCTCTCATCCAGTCATCTAAATTCTATGACAAGTTGAAATGACCTATGGCCCAGGACATAGTTGGTGACCTTGGTCTTTCAAGCCAGCATTCCTCAGTATGGGGAATAACAGCATTTTGTTCTAATCAGCAAGATGGGTCCAGGAAGTGGTATATATAGTAGAAAATGTTGTTTTTTATAAAAACAAAACTTTTTAAAAAATAAAAACACTTTTCCAGAACAGTTGTCACATCTAAAGGATAGTTATTAACAAATTGCTATACAATTCTCTATAATGAACTAAATTATCAAAATCAAGTAATAAGAGAATAGGGGATGCAACCAAGACAGGGTTCAAATCCTGCTTATGTCACATATTGGCTATATGACAGTCAAATCACTATTCTCTAGAACTCATTTCATTAAACAGAAAAAAGCTGCTAGATTGTATCGGGGCCTTCCCAATACCAATTCAATCACTATATCCACCAGATTGATTATATCTAAGATTATACATAATCTCCCTACATATCCACTGCCAAAAAAATAAATTCTATGGTCCATTGCCTAACATTCAAAACCTTTCAAAAACTGACTCCAATCTCAGTTTTTCTTGTACACAGGGCATTTCATTTCTGGCCAAATTTATTCTTCCATTCTCTAACTTCTCCCATAATTTTTGTAAGTTGTATCTTCATCCCCAATACAGGGCTGCACTACATCCCTACTCAAGCACCTGAAATCCTTACCAGCTTTTTAAACCTCAGCTTTCCTCCCTATGAAGTCATTCCTTTTTTCCTCACTGTGATCACTACTGCTCAAATCTCTTGCATCTGTCCCCTGCACTTATCCTAGTTTTTCTGTGGTATTATTTTGTCTATTCTGTACTATCTCATCTTCCCTACCAGTAGCAAAATTCCTAGACATTTGGGGCTGCTTCAAATGTGTACTGCTCAGCACATCACCTTGGATACAGCAGAAATTAATTTTCATCATTGAGTCCCACACATTCCTCTTGCATAATGCCTTCCACAAGGTCAGTACTTGGACCTCACAAAAGTTTTCCAATGTTCTTAGGTAATACTGCATATTGTTATTATCCATCTTCTCTTTTCCATTTTTTTTAGCTTTGGGAAGCTAATAATTACCACATCTAACTTTAACTCTTCCTTAACACTTTGAAGTCCAAATTTGATTTCACAGGCCATTTCTGGTATGGAAATTCCTTCCAATGCTATAAATCACCAATCAGCAATTCCACTGCAGTTTCTAGTCTTGAGTTGCCTAGAATACAAGATTAAGTAAATGGCCTGTTATCACAGCATAAATGTGCCAGAGGCAGGACTTGAACCCAGGTTTTCCTTACTCCAAGACCAATTCTATCATATTTCTCATTGAGCACAGTAGAAGCTCAGATGTCTGTTGTATTTGACAGATATTACATATATCAAACACTTTTTTCCTCCATCTAAGTAAACATTTCCCCATTTTCCAGTTTTTACCGAGTTCTTGCAGCCAGTAAGAAAGTTGGTAAAATTAGTTGTTTTTACTTGGCAATGTGACAATTTCTGTGACTTACATGTGTTAATTTAGTTAAATCACACTTGCAGATAATCAGTAGAAAGACAGTATTGTGCATTATCTCCTTAGGATATAGTTTTTGACAATAATTGTGATTCTCAAGACTTTCTTGCAATTTTTGGCAGTTGTGATTCCCAAACTTTTCTACAACTTAATTTATAATTTCTTCTATTTCTCAATTTATTATTTGCATTGACCTTAATTTATGAATTAATGCTGAAAAAGATTTCCATGATATCCATTAAAACAGGGGTAGTGAATCTTTTTCCTGCCAAGGGACATTTGGATATTTATAACATCTTTCACGGGCCATACAAAATTATCAACTTACAGAGCTCAAGCAGTGGGAGATTACTGTACCTAGCTTTCAGCCCATCATCATCTGTGTGATTATGCAAATGATTTCACAGACCCAGTATGGTCACTCCCCAGTATTAAAGTAATGGGACAGTAAAAACCCAAGCTGAGTTAACAATCATCATAATGTATTAAATACAAAATTATTTTGGCTAAACAAGCCAATTTTTATATTAAAGCAAAAAGGGATTAGACTAAAATATTAACTCTAAAATACTTCATATTTTGTCTTTTCAGATATTTCTAACAAAATATTCAATTTCTCAATTTTTTGGTGAATACTAATTTCCCATTTATTTCATGTCTGAAGAACTTTCATGTTATAAATGCAACCAACCAGAGGAACAGTGAACATTAATTTATTTACATTTCTCTGCTTAAATACAAAACTAGAAAAATAAATAGTCCCAGTCTAAATTAGACCAAATAAGTCCACTACCCAGTTAAACCCACTGAGTAGATTTCTAGTCCTTGGTAGTCAGTCATTCCTATTTTCTCTTTTCAAGATTTTTCTTCTGTTATTGCCATTTTCTCATTTAAAGATCCTCTTCCCTCTCTTTTTTCAAATACACATTCTTCATTTCACGTAAATTCATCTCCATCAGTTGCCATTACCACTCTGGAAAAGCAAGTTTAAGGTTTACCACTATCTGGTTCTTACTTTTTCTCTAATTCATGTTCTAAGTTACTACTTTCAGATATTTCTGTTAGTGGTTTTAATATATTCTAAGTAACAGTGAAGTCTTACACAACTGCTATTTACTTCAGAGGAAAGTAAAGTGTTCCTAAATAGCCTTCTTAGCAGTATTTTTCCTTTAAAAGTCAGTCAAGCTATTATCTATGCCAATAGGTTACTTAAATTTGGAAAGCTCATTCTTTACAAGATGATCAGTGAAGGTATTAAAATGTCTTCTTGTAACCTAGAGCTAATCATTTTACTCTTCTGGATCTCAGTTTCCTCAACTAAAAAAAGTAGAAACTGAATGAAATGATCTCTAAAGTTCTTTCAAGTTCTAAAATTCTGTGCATTTTATATTTTGTTTTCTACTTCCATTTCTTACAAACAGGTAAAAACCTCTACATTTTTTCATTCAAAAAGACTGAATTATTCACAAACTGCATACTAAATTTATCTCTTGGGGTGTTAGTTACCCAGAATGTTTTGGGGGTTTTCCTATCTGCAGGAGTAAGGCTTCCCAAAAATACTTAGATTACAAATCAGTTTTTTATTCTATAATGTATCTTCAATTTCAATCCATCATAAATCAATCAATTGTGCAACTGCTCCATCTTCTTCAGACTTTAAGTTAGATGAGGATTTGAAAATTATATCCAAGTTTTCTTCTTCTGTAGGAAAAAAAAAAGTACAAAGTCAAAAACAAAAATTATACATTCCAAATAACAGAAACATTTAGAATCCCTATATATAATAAAATTGTGCTTATACTTATTTGCTTAACACTAAATTTGTATTAACTCTCCCATTACAGCACTTTCCCCAAGAGCAGTCAGTAAAATTCTGTCAAAAAAACCTCTCACTATACTCAGGTTTTGTTAAATCAAGTCATTATTTTTCCCCCTTAAATCCTTCCCTCTTCCTTTCTTCCCTATTACTGTAGAAGGCAACATTCTTCTCCCAGTCCGTTAGGCTCACAGCATAAGAGAGAGCCCAGATTCTTTACCTTCCCATATCTGATGTTACCAAAGCTTGCCAATTTCAACTTTGTACTATCTCTCCAATATGCTCCTTTTTTTCTCCTCTGACACTGCCATCACTCTAGTGGAGGCCCTAATTATGTTACCTGGGCTGTTATAATAGCTTGCTGGTGGATTTGCCTGCCTTAAGTCTCTCCTCACTCCAATCTTATTTCCCATTTAGCCAAGAAAGTGATCTTCCTAAAGCACAGGCCTGATGATGTTATAATCCCTTACTGAACAAACTCCAGTGGCTCCCTATTTACTTTCAGGATTAAACACCAAATATTCTGTTTCAAGACTCAAAGCTCTTTATAATCAAGCCCACTCCTACATTTCCAGTCTTCTAATATCTTGGTCCCTGACATATACTCTTGGATTCAATGACACTGGATCCTAGCTGTTCCAACAAGAAAACTGTCTTTTAGATGTGAGCATTTTTTCCAGCTGCCCTCCATACCTGGAACACTCTCCCTTTTCTGCTCTCACTATTCACCTCAGCTTAAAGTCACAACTAAAGTCCTACCTTCTACAGGAAGTCTTTATCAGGTCGTCTTAATTCTAGTGTCATCTTATTTTTAATTATTTCCTATTTATCTTATTTTTAGCTCAATTTGTATTTATTGGTTTGCATGCTGTCTCTCCTGTTAGAGTGTAACTCTTTGATGGTTGAGACTTTATCTTTTTTTGTATCCTCAGAACTTTTTCTGTATCTTCAGTGTCTTGACACATAATAAATGTTTTAATAAATGTTTACTGATTGTATTATTAGTCAAATCACATACTCATCTAGAAACTCACTATAACAAGATCTATATGGCATAATCATCCTACCTTAGTTTTGACAGTAATTTTAAAAATTTCATTAACATATCTATTTTCAATATTGTTTTTTCTTTTGCTTTCTTTTGTAGTAATTGTACAAATATCAGCACCAGTTAGATAAATGAGTTTGTTCTACACAATTCTAATCATAATACACAATCTAATATACAAATCTATAATTCTAATATGGCATTAACTGGACATTAATATCTTCAAAACCAAGAAAATTTAAGATTGGTTATAAATAAAATCTCAATTACACATGTTATGAGAATATATGTTAGATATATATATATGCCTTCATTTGGGACAGTACTTCAATTCTGCTTCTTAGCAATGTCAAATTAATTGCCAGATCTTGCTGTTTCTCTCTCACACAAGACAGAAGTTTCCATTCATTCCCTCACTCCTAGATTGTAACACCTTCCTAACAAGTGTCCCAGTCTCAAGTCTCCTCTCCCCTGCCCAAATCTATCTTCCACACTGCTGCCAAAGTGATTTACTTAAGCATAACTCTAAGCAAGTCCCTCCTCTACTTAAAACCTAGTGTGACTCCTTATTGCCTAGGATACTATAAACTCTTTTATTTAGCTTCTTCTTCTTCTTTTTTTTTTTGCTTAGGCAATTGGGGTTAAGTGACTTGCCCAGGGTCACACAGCTAAGGAATGTTAAGTGTCTGAGACCAGATTTGAACTCAGGTCTTCCTGACTTCAGGGCTGGTGCTCTATCCACTGCGCCACCTAGCTGCCCCTTTTATTTAGCTTTTTAAACACTAGGCCAGAAACTCTATGGGTCTCCTTCTCCAAATTAATAGTTTTAAGATAGCAAATTTAAGATAGCATCCCACAATTCCTACCTAATCCTTAATCATTGAATCAATTAAATAGCCGCTATTTCCTCAGACAAGCTGAGAACAGAGAAAGGCAGAGTCACTCTTTTGCATTCCAGGCCACCAGTCATGTTAACTTTTGTCTTGCTACCGGATTTTGGAAAAGAGAGGCTGATGACTCTGCACAACTCTGCCTCACTTAAATCCAATTCACAAGCAAGTCTAGACAACACACTTGTGATGTTATTTGTCCTCTTCAAGAATGAAGGACAAACAAAACATACAACCAGGCTCCAACCTATCTTCCCAATCTCATAGTATTGCCCCCCTCTTTAATGATCCAATCAAACATGCTTTCTTTGATCGTCACACAAGACATTCTATCTCCTGATTCCACATCTTTGTATGAGTCATCAGTCCTGTGCTTTCTACAGAAACTAACCTTCTTACTTCTTCCTAAGAAAGCTTGTGCTACTTCTCTCATCCCGTTAAGACTTGCTTTACAATTGCCAGACTTAGTGTACAAATCAGATCCATTTAGCCCACTGTAGCTCAAAATTCCCAAGTCAAGTAGTGACTGGAACCACACACATGTAACCCCACACCCATGGTCTTTTGTTTTTGTATCCCCAGCACCTAGCTTACTGCATGGCACATAATAAACACTTTTAATAAATACTAAAGTTCAAACTCTACCTCACTCATTTCCTCATCTCTTCCCATGAACAACAGCAACCAAGGTGACATATGACCACACTTTACTAGGAATTAATATTATGACAATATAATTATATAATAATTATATATCAATATTGTAATATTAATATAATAATATAAGTATATAATATAATTAACAATTATTCGGTGTTTCTAAAGTTTACAAATCCCTCTGCCCATTTTAAAGTTACTCTACAGAGATCTGGAAGTGACTTTACAAGTCACATAGCTACTATTAATGAAAGCTAGGGTGTGAATGGTCTTGTGACTCTCAAGTCCTATGCTCTATTCTACTACATCATTCAAATGCCCTTTCTTCCCCCGCTTTCCAACCAAAACAAAACTCCAAATTGTTCTATATATGAAATAACTGCTTCCTTATACTAATAAAGAACAAGCTCTTCTGGAGCAGAAAATCCTGTGGTTCTAAAGTGGTCATGAAAACAATCACTGCCTAATGAAAATCAGGTAGCCTAAAAAAAATTTAAAGTTGAGTCTTTTTTTCTTACATTTTTAATGGTACTGAGAGACTGAGAGGCAATTATTCTCTGCAACAAAATGCTTGTTCTCTCTTAGCCTTGCTTCACAGAAAACAGCAGCAGGTGTTGGGATAGTTGGAAGATATAAAGATCACTTAAACATGAAGATGGCCACCAACATCTACGGTTCAAATATACTGATACAGAAAACTGAAAACTATTTGATAAATGATTTACAAAAGGTTAAAAATTCTCATCTTTCTTCCTGGACACAGTTTCTTTGAAACTTTAATAGATTTGGCTCTTAGTTTCATTTATTTAAAACTTAGTAGCACTCCAGGGAAATATGGTTTTGACATGAGTAAACTGCCAAATTAAATACAGTAATCAGAAAGAGGAATAGTTAGTAGGATCTAATTAGGTAACTATTTATAAATAAACAGGAAGCTAATAAAAATCTTACCCTTTAAATAAGGTAAAAATTCTCCAACACTGTTTGGCTTTGTGGATCTTCGTCTCCGTTCCTCTGGAGAAAATTTAATAAGTGGTGAAAGAGATTTTCTCTCACCAAAGGACATTTGTATAGATGGTTTTATGTTGTCTGTGTAGAGAGCAGGAAAATCTCTCAGAGAATTAAACATGTCATCTGTTTCTGTGTTATTTGAAGTACAGTTCCATTTTGAATCATCTTTCATAAATGTTTCAGGAGAAAACTGAAAAGACTCTTTCTTTTTCTCAGACATAGACTTTTTAAGAGCTTCAAATCTATTGCAAATAGCCTCAAAATCCAAGTTTCTTTCTTCAGTAGTCAATTTTTTTCTCATTGACTCTTCCATTAAGATAGCGTTAGCCATTGAACTATTCTGCCTTGTTTCACCATCAGACTCTGTGCTATGGGAGCTATTAAAACTCAAATTGTCAGCTACCTCTGGAAGGGTTTCATGCAATATATCTCTACTATCAGAATTAATTTCATTTAGTATTTCAGAATTCCACAATAAAGTTGTATGCACCCAAGATTGTTCTTTACAAGACGCAGATGAGAAGTCCAGTTTTTTATTAACTTGCTCGCCTTTTCCATCTATCTTATTCTCTGTAGCAGATAAACTTGATGCTATATGGCTTCTTTCTTCAAGATTTACTTGTAAAACTGCACATTCTGAGTTCTGTTCCGAGATTCTTTTATTTAAAATTTTTGCACATTTGTCTGTTAGTGAGTCAAGGTGACTAGTTTCTATGTTCTCTTGAATCCCAAGTTTTGGAGAACCTCTTTCTTCTGGCAAGAAAGATTTACTAAGAGCTGATCCTGAGAGAAAATTGTTCGTGCTTAAATGCATTTGGTCATTAAACACAGCATCCATTTGAACCATCTCTATATCTGGACCAACTTTATCTTGAAAAACTTCTCTTTGGGCGTTGCTAATTTCAGGAGCTGATAAAAACAAACACAAAATGCAATTATTTCTATATATACTATTAATAACTTAGTTTTAGCAATGCAAACTTTGATTCATTACAGGACGGTTAGTACTATTTTAAAAATAGTAATTAAAAAGTTCAAATAAATTCTAGAACTGCTGAATCTGCCACTCTGCCCCAACAAACTCCAATTTGATTCATCAGAGAACAAGAATTGTGGGCAAGGATGAGCTTGACCCTTAGACCCTTTTGATAAAATATCTAATCATGGAAGCATGTGCCATATTGTCAGTGAGTGATTTTGTGGAGATGGTTTCTGAATCCCTGGGAGGAATACTGGATAAAATGATTTCTAATGTCCCCCCTGACCCTTTATTTTATGGCTCTTTCTAGGGGGTAAGACTAAAATGAACTATTATTTGACTTAAGACTTTATTATGGTGAGACAGAAATAAGGGGCCATGAAGGCATAGTAATATATCCAAGCTAACAAAGACATCAGAATATATATTTCACCATATTAAATACATATATACTAAAAATCAACATGTGTGGCAGTACATTCTGTGAGACAGACCATTATAATTTCACTATAACCAGAAATATAGTGTTTATAGTAAGTTTATCATACTAAACAAGACTTTTAAAGTCTTAAAAAACTAATAATCTAAGTAATAAAATAACTTATAAGAAGCATAAATTGAACATACTCAAATTTTCTGGAGTCCGTGGAATCTGCTTTCTTGTCAAAAATGGATTAGAAAATAAACAGTTAATTAAGTCCCCTAATTCTGTGTGTCTGTCTTCACAAAGCTGTGGTGAATCTGCTACAACAGCTTTCGCAACCTAGTAGGAAAAAAATAAAATAAAAAACATTAAGCCTAATTATCTTGCATATGTGAGAAAAGTAAAATGTTAAAAATGCCTGATATTATACATCAGACAGCTAAGAAATGACCATTATAGAGCAATGTATAAGGGAGTACACAACCACAGCTAAGCACTCCCCTATCAATAGAATGGAAGTGGGTGGAATATCTTTTCTCCAATCTAAAAGAATATATCCTTTACTCAGAAAACAGAAACCAATTAATAGGCATTCATTAATCACTATTTATGCTCAAATGCTTAGGGCTGTGGATAAGGAATAAAAGTTCCTGGACTTTTGATTTCATTAGTAAAAGGAATTAACAGGATCCTAATGCAAGAAGGCATTGGAGACATAAAAACAAAAATTAAAATAGGCCAGGAAAGTTATTATATAGGTTCAGCCCTAAGAGAAGAATGGAATAGTTGGTAAGATTTCTTTCACTTCTAAAAATCTTTTACACACAAATAGCTGTTTGAAAAAAGATGTACTACTAATCTAATGGATACAAGCAAATATCCCCTATTAATATAAAACAGAATGATTATCGACACCATATACAACACATGAGAAACTTCATTACTAAAGGCAGAAAAGACATGTGAGAAGTAGGAATATATATTTAAGCAAACAAATTAAAAAAAAAAGATTGGGGTAATAAGCATTTTCACATTCATTAAAATGTCACATGTGCTGGAAAATAAGAAGCAAACACTCATGAATAGGCAAAGCCTTAAATGAGATTTTTGCTAGGGAAAAATATTTCTACATTGCAGAAACCTCTTCCTTTTCCACTTCCTTAAGCAGCCCTTAAGAAAAGGTTTCCAGCATGTATAGCCAGACCAGGACCTAGGATATATTTCAAAGCAACAGGAAATAAAAATAAGGAAAACAAAAGATCATAGAACCTTTGACCACCTTCCATATGGCAGAACTTCTGTTCAAACAATTTTATTCTTTCCTTTGTTCCTTTTTTGAAAATAAGCACTCTCTGCACCTGCCATTCTCTTTTCCTGCATTCCTAGAGTAAGAGGTGTCTCCTTTCTGGACTCCAAGGTCTCTATACATGCTCTCCCCGAATCCCAAAACACCCTACTTCCCAGGAGTATACTTTCTCTCTTTAGTATGTCCTAACTCCCTGCCAAATGAGTAAGTACCATCTCCTTCAAATATGCACAAATCTTTCCTAAATGAAATGCTCTATTTTTCATCCTGTTTTGAATTCTTTAACTACCAAAATTCTTAAGTGAATAATCTCTTCTTGAAGCCTGAATTTAATATCCATCCTCTTCTTAACAATCTAAAATACAGCTTATATCCTTGCTACTCTGTTAAAACTGTTTTCTCCAGTTATGAAATGATCACATTTTTCAAATACAAGTTTTTCTGTTATAATTTTTCCAGACAATCACCCAACTTCTTCTTTCTCTAATTCTATTGCTTCCATGAAGTCGCACTATTTCATCCTACTTCTGAACCATCCTTTGTATGTGTGATGATCCAAAAATCCTTTTCCAGCTCTAAGTTTATAATAATACAATATAACAATAATTTATTAACTACCTACTATGCACCAAGCACTGCCAAGGAGCGAAAAATGCAAAGACAAAAAACCAAAACCAAAACAAAACGAAAAAGTCTCTGTCATCAAGGAAATTACTTTCTACTATAACTTCTACTGTAGGGGTAGGGAGAAAAATAACATATTTACAAAACAGAAACTGATTTTGGAGGACCCTGGGGGTAAAGATGTAGGAGAAGGAATTAGGATAAGCTACCAATAGAGGGTGGCACCCATGCTAAATCTTGAAGGAAATAAAGAATTTTATGAGTTGGAGGTAAGCATTGAGGTATTTAGATAGTAGAATGACCCATGGGAAAGTTATAAAAAAGGTAGAGATGGTCATTAGAATGTCCTATATAAGGAACAGTAAGTAGGCCAATTTGACTGAAGCTTACGTATGAAACAGAATAATGTATATCTTAAGTGACAAAAAGAGAAGTTAGTCTAAAGGATAGTACCTACCAGAGCTTCTTGAAGCAGGGGAAATAATATGGTTAGGCCTATGCTTTGAGAATATCCATCTGGAAGATGGACTGGAGAGAGTAAAGATTAGCTACAAGGAGACCAATTATAAGGCTATTTCAAAGATCTCAATTTGGGTGGTGGATGTACAAATGGAGAGAATAAAGCCAGATGAGAAATGTGTTGGTTGTGTACGTAAAATCAGTAAAGTGTCCAAAATGACTGAATATGAGCTACTAAAGGGAAAAAGAAGAGACACTGACTCTGAAGCCATGAGACTAGGTCACTAGAAGGTTGTTAGTGCCCAAGATAACAAAAAAGAATGGCTAAAAAGACTACAAAGGACAAGCATATTAATATACTGCTGATAGAACTATGAACTGACCTAAACCAGATATAAAATAGCTATCTATCAAATGGGGAACGAGTAAAATAAATTATGGCATGTTCATGAAACGAGTATTATTGTACTATAAAAATTGTAGAAAGAGATAAAATTTTGTTGAAATTCTAGGCAGAATCATGAACTGCTAGAGAATGAAGCAAGAGGAACCCAAAGTCCCCATTTTATGTACAATCCTCCTTTCCTACGAAGGATGTTCACTGGAGGAGATAGAAATCAAATGAAGTTTGTTTCTTAAAAGGACAGAGGTATTTCTGTCCACTAGGGTAAGAATTAGTAAACAAAAGATTGAAAATTAGGCAAAGGGACAACTGAAAACTCACAGAGACATGTGGGAATGGAATCAAAGGCACAAAGAAGATAGTGTTTAGATGAAGGGCCACCACTTCCTCCATAACTGACTGGAGAGAGGAAGATGATATAAAGGTGATTTAACACAAAGTAGTCAGAAGAGGGAGCTGGTGACAAATCACCCCATCTTTTCATTTGTGAAGTAATGTCCTCAATTGAGATGGTATCACTCTCCTCGTCTTCAATACAGAATCCATCAAAGCACAATTAAGGGAACAGACCAGGCTCCTCTATTAGCATTCTTTCCTTCTTGAAATTACTTTCTACACTTAGCATATATATTACCCATGTGCACAGACTGATCTGATCCTTCATTAATTGAATATTAGCTCCTATTTTATATTAACTCCTAGTAGAAGGCCTAGAGCAAGGCAAGTATTTCCAAGGGCTAGCATGGTCAACAGAAGCATAGAGCACTGCCAGAAGAGTCAACACAATTCAGCCTGTAGGACCAAGAGGGATCATCACAAGCTATACTGCTGCTCTGACCTGTGCAGTATATTCTTCTTCCTCTACCAGGAAAGAAATCAATGCTCTCAAGACTGATCAATTTTCCTAGTATCTTTCAACAAGTAAAATCTGGCCCTATCCCCCTATGGAACTGCCTAAACAACTAACCAGAGAAACTAGGCCTCCCAGAGGTAGGAGAAAATTTTAGAATGACTGCTGAGAAAGGTTAATAACTGATTCAATTTCTTAGCATTGCTTTGCTACTCTGTTTCATCACAAGCCTTCTGAATCAAATTCAGAAAAGGCATGAGCTGGTATAAGAACACTGGTTAAGCCTCAGGGATGGGAATAAATACTCCTGACACTGTGCTTCAGATTAATGTGTACCTTTATTCTTTAAGGCAATGCTACCAAAGGATAACTTACTGGAAAATAAAAATTTACCTGGTGAATTTTCTAGTATATGAAATAAGATTTAATTACATACTCAAAAAGGTTGTTCATTAATGTTACCTGAGAAAAAACAGTTGATTTATTCTTGATATTCTCCATTACTTCTCCTGAGTCCCTTTATTTAAGTCATAACCCTAGATTTTTAAAAAATTAATCTGACTTCTGATCTCTTATTTCATTCTCTTCTAGTCAGGAAGAGAGAACTCATTAAAGGGGGAGGAGAAGAGAATGTAAAACTCAGGTGTTCTATAAATGTTAAAGTGAACTTCCCATTTCCTTCAGTGGAGGGGAGAAGAGTAATAAGCATTTATTTATTTAGCACCTACTATGTGCCAGACAAATAGTTTCTAAGCACTTCCAACAAATACTATCTCATTTGATTCTTACAATAACCCTGGAAGGTTAAATACAATTACCAAAATTAAGACTAATTTTCAAAGAAAAGATCCATGAATATGACTGAAATTAAAGAAAACAAGGGATTTAGGGAAAGTAAAGGAGAAATCAAGAACAAATATTCTCAATTTTATTTCATGTAATTAGAGTTGAGGAAACTGAAGCCAACAAGGTTAAGTAACTTGGCTAGGATCAAACAACTAGTAAGTATCTGAGACCACATCTAAACTTGGATTTTCCTAACTCTAAGCCTAGCAACCTGTCCAGTGCCTATCTCTCATTGCCAGCTACCTAAAGAAGACCTCTGCTTGAATGTCTGGTCTATAGTCTCCAAGTCAACATATATAAAACTTTAATGCAATGGGGTCTTTCTTCCAATACCATGTTGACTAAAGTAATAAAAATAATCCTAAAATACATCAAAAATCAAATTGAATACAATGCCAGTACTGGTTTCAAAGTCTTGATGTATTTATGAAACATACTCTGCTCCTCTCTATAGAGATCACAGACCGAGTATAAAATTTTGCATATGCTGTCAGATTTTAGTTTGTATATTAACTGGTTTGGTTGTTTTGTGTTTTTTTGTTTTTGTTTTTTGCTGAGGCAAAACTTAACTGAGGTTAAGTGACTTGCCTAGGGTCAAACAGCTAGGAAGTGTTGTGTCTGAGGTCAGATTTGAACTCAAGTCCTCCTGACTTCAGGACTGGTGCTCTATCTACTATGCCATTTAGCTGTCCCTATTAACTGGTTTTTATTAACTTTTTATTTATTAAAAGATTCTGAGGCAGAGGTAACTGGGGAAAAAACTGTGGTATAAAAAACAAAAATCACTTATGACATTGTTTTTAAATGAGGAAATTCAGACCTAGAAAAGTTAAGTAATTTACCCAAAGTCACAAAGGCTGTAAATGGGAAAAGTTGGAATTCAAACCCAGGTTCTGGCTCCATAACTAATATTTTCTCCACTATCCTGCCAGACATTAATAAGCCCAACTCTTTCTCTTCAAATTTTACCCATCTCCTTTTAAAGTCAGATGAATACTATTTCCTATCTCAACCTATCCCAACCACTCTAGCCTGCATTTGCTTTCATTCTCTGCATTTCTACTGTATTTGTACCACTTATAAAATCACTAAATGATATTATTATTTTTAAAATTTAGACACATAATGAAGTTTCTTGAAATACTATGTAAGCCATTCAAGGGAAGAGACTGTATGATATTTACATTAGCCAACAGTATCTAGCACAGTACTATAGGTACTCAATACATACTTTTCTAACAAAGATTTTTCCTTACCTCCTCTGCCAGATGATCTACTTCTTTTTTGAAAGGATCTAGTGTTGGTTTTGAAAGTACACAACTCTCTCTGTTCTTCTGAGCTGACAATGGTTGAGATCTGTCCATTTTGATACTTTTTTTGTTTTTAGAAATTGATTTTTCTTTATCTCTAAAAGACTTTGTCTTCACATCCTAAAGTAGACAAAAACGTTACATGTTTAACGTTTTACACATTCTCCTCCCATCCCTTAATTGAACTGACAAATCATTTAGTACCCACATATTTTTACATTAGAAATACATAATTAGGGGCAGCTAGGTGGCGCAGTGGTTAGAGCACCAGCCCTGAAGTCAGGATGACCTGAGTTCAAATCTGGTCTCAGACACTTCCTAGCTGTATGACTCTGGGCAAGTCACTTAACCCCAATTGCCTCAGCAAAAAGCAAAATAAAAAAAAATAAAAAAAAAACCATAATTCACAAAGTTTTGTCAGTTTAAGAGTAAAATTAACTAGTGTAACAATTCTTTGTATTTTTAATTGGGGAAAAAAGAAATGTTTTTATAGGTGAATAATTATATGTGATTATTAGGCTTGCATTAACTTTTGTTTTGAAATAAATCAGATAATGCATTATTTCCTTATAGCATGCTTTTGGAAATAAAGGAGCGCCTCCTTTGTTTTGTTAACTAGCAATTTATCTGTAAACAAATGATAATACCAAAGGATCCCAGAAAAATTCTAAGAAAATCACAGACAACCAAAAGGCAGTATTTTTCACAATTCCAGGTAACAGGAGAATTCCTAACCAAATAAAGGATAAATGAAATCATAAAAAACAAAAGAAGCCATTTTATCTAAAAATGAGTAAAATTTTTGTCAATGCATCTTGAAAAAGGAAACTAACAAATGAGGAAAACTAATTTCATCAAATCTCTGATAAAAAATCATATGTATAAGGAAGTTGATATAAATTTATAAACGCAGGAGCCATTCCTCAACAGTTGGTCATATAAAGTTAGAGATAGAAACTGAGCTTCTATACATATCACAATATTCACAGAAGCACTGTGTGATGACAAAAAACCGAAGCCTAAGTAGGGATCACTAAAGGATTTAAAATTCCTTAACCTTAACTGAGGAATACAAGGAGATCTGATCAATGGAAAGTAACTAATGGAATCAGAACTTTGTTCAAAGACGAATTCTACACTTTCATCATTGACCTGGATGACCTAGATGGCAAACTGATCAAACATGAGGAATAAGACAAACTAAGAAGACTGATATGTAAAATGACAAAAAGCATCCCAAAATATTTCAATAGGCTACAACGGTTTAGCTAAAACCTGGGATAAAAAAAGAAAAAATTCCAGGATGGGAATATGTAGAAAACAGTCAGGATAAAAGGATTCAATAATATAATGTTCTAGTCAAAAGAATTAATGCATACAGTAGGCACTTAAAAAATATTTACTGATTAATGAAATCTCCATAACAGATTTAAAGTTCCCAACAAAAACATACAATGCACTAGTACTCAGGAAATGCCTGATACGCAGTAAGCACTTATTAAATTACATTTTAAAAAGGTCATTGATAAAACACGCCCAAGAAGATATCTAGGACGTCCTATACAAGAATAAACTGAAGTAACTTAGAATATGTAGCTTAAAGGGTGCTTTGGTGAAACATGATAGTCTTCAAAACAACATAAGGAAATACGTCCTAGTAATAAGATCTGATCATAAAACTGAATGAGTTGCTTTGTGAAGTAATGAGTTGTCCATTATTCTAGCAGAGACTGGATAACCAGCTTGTCAGATACTGTAGAAGAGATCCGTATTTGGGTAAGGATAGCCCAGATGACCACTGAGGTCCCATGCATAACTGAAAATTTTATGAAAATATTATGTTTAAATCAAAACTCTTTTAAAATGTACCTTTTCAAGTAACACTGCACTGCTACTATCAGATGTATCTGCCTGCACTGGAAGAACAGCTGCCCTAAAGAAGGAAAAAATACCAAATGACCATTAAAAAATAGCAAAGTTCTATTTACTTCATTCAATTGTATATTAAAAAGAATTTATCTGCCCCGTATCTGTCCGTTACGATTTCACTCAATTCGTCCCGGTCATCAAAAGGCAATTTTATCTTGGGAGAGCTTGTGACAATTAGAGCAATAATTCCGCTCTACCTGTGTATCAGCCTCCCAGAATGAAATTTTGTGTCTGTACTCTGTTGAGATTTTTTTCATTTGGAACAAAGATCATTTGAAATAAAAATTATTAACAAATATTTGTCAGCAACAAAGTTCTCTAATCTTTTGTCTCAGGCTGGTGACTTCTCTTCCCCCCAAATTTTAAACATAAATATTTTCCAATATTCTAACTTTGGAACTTTTCCTGCCTTAATGTTATATCATGCCCCCTCACAAACTCAGTTATCTTATGCAGAGGACCTCTAAAATGATCTATAATTAATCTCTCTAGAATCTCAGTCCCATATTTCCAATTGCCTAATGGATTTTCTACCTAGATAACCCATCAGTTCCTCAAAGTCATTATGTCCAAAACTGATCACAGATTAACTGCTAGAGAACAACAACAAAAGAGGTTATCTATTCACTTTACATTACAGAAAACTGAAGGCCAAAAAAACAAAAATAAAGTGAATTCTCCAAAGCCACATCAGTAACAAAGCCAGGTTTTGAACATAGTGCTTTACTACACCAATGGCCTATCAATGATCTTCATGCTCTAAAACTGTTTTCTTTGACTCTTTCCTCATGTTCATCCATCATATGCAATCATTTTTCAATTGCTAAACACTATCTCCACAAACTCTCATATATATTATAGGAATAAGAATAATGGCTCAGGCTCACTCTTTGACTTACACTAAAAGCCTTCATCAACTCCTAAATTTTAATAGCCCAATTCCCTGCTTCTAGGCTCTTCAATAACATTCTTCAAAATGCTGCCCACAAAATTTTAATAATATGCTGTATTCATGATGGAAGTTATCTATTTAAAAACCTTATATGGTCAATCACAATTCATCAAATAAAGTTTAAATAGCTTTAATCCTAGGATTCACAGTCAGCCACAATTTGGTCTTCACTTTCTGGCAAACTGGACTACTCCCTGTCCTTTGTTTTCATCCTGCCCTCCTCTACACCTGCCACTTAATCATTCATGCTATTGTATGCCTACATACTACTGTTATATTCAGGCTCCTTTAGCCCTAAATTTCAATTAAAAAGTCCTTTAAGATCCAACTCATAGGGGAAGCTAGGTGGCACAGTGGATAGAGCACCAGCCCTGAAGTCAGAAGTCCTGAGTTTGAATTTGACCTCAGACACTTAACATATCCTAGCTGTGTGATCCTGGGCAAGTCACTTAACCCCAATTGCCTCAGCAAAAAAAGCAAAAAAAAAAAAAAAAAATCCAACTCATAAGTTTTCTATGAGGTCTCTCTAGAGCTTTCTAATTCAAAGTTATCTCTTCCTCTTCAAATTCCTCACAACCAGACCTCTCTTCTATAATTATCTCATTTTGCATATAGTTCTTTGTGTATTACAATATACATTTCTAAAAGGCATGGTTGTTTTCTTTTAACTTTATAACCCAAGTGCTTAGCAAAACTGCATTTACTTGATTAATCTGTGAAGAGCTCAAAGAATGTACCTCCTCTGAAAGATTATAACCCACCCACATCTTCTCATCCTGTGCAACTCCATCACTGTGTTCCTTAATCTCTTCACTGGGACCTGCCTGCCCAATATGCTGGGAGCCACCTTCTAGATTTCTTAATGTTGCTTAGACACTAATGAAATCCAGTGGCACTTCTTTATTCTTTCTAGATGCTTTTCTGTTAACAAACTGCTCTGTTGAAATCTTTTATGCTACTGCTCCTGTATGATTCTTCATTAGTAATGCACATAACACAGTCCTGCCTACTATGTCCCTCTCCGTTGCCCTTTAGATCACCTTCAACTTTGTCAGAGAATGAGATATGCCCTGACTCTGTCATATAGTATCAGTGGAAAGATACTAACCATAAAAAAAGATGGAGTTTGCTCTTGGTCTTAAACACCAGATTATCAAATTCCAGTTTACCATGAGAGCAAGATGAAAAAAGAAACAAAAGCACAGGTTAAGAACACAAGAGAAAGATGTGGCAGAGGTATTAATAGTCAGGATTTGTATACTGCTTTAACATTTCCAAAGTATTCGGTTAACCTCATTTGATCCTTATAAGTTATGAACTATTATTATCCATATTTACAATGAGAAAACTAGGACTTAGGAGAAGAGTAACATTCCTTGGGTAAAATACTAAGTACCTAAGGCACTATTTTAATTCAGATCTTCCTACATCTGCCAAGAGGCCCCAGGTACAGAGATATGAAATGTCAGAACCATTGGTCACACCTGGTTGAAATCTTCCAATATCATATTATTCAGACCTATTATCAACTCTCCCAGTTCTCCCACTGGATACAGAACACTAATCTCTAACATCTAATAGAGGGCTCTTGCTACTATTTGAACTCTCCTTAACACAACACATTCTATTTTTTAATGCAATATCTACCTGCCCAACAACTGACTCAAGTTATGTTCCATGAACATTTTTGACATGTTAGATCTACTGATTTATCATGGCTGAGTGCAGCATTGTACTATCCTCTTTTTTTTTGTTTAGGGAGAAAAAAGGTGGGATTCTAATTTAAGAAAAGTTTGGGGCTGCTAAAAGCACTATTGTTTTTACAAACCAAGCCAATATACTGTCCAATTATGGCCTTAATTAAGTTTGAATGCTGTCCTTAAACAAAGTACTGACAAAAAAGTCCCCTGAATTGTCCATACAACTGATGTTCAAACAACTCCAGTTGTTGTAAAGTGTTCAAACTCTTGTATACTTACAAATCTCACTGAAGAGTTTCTACAATGTTCAGAAGTATATTGCAATCAGAACTACTATAATCCACAAAGAACATTTAAAGGATCTCATTATCTATGATTTCTCACATTTGGATTGTGCATAAGAACTCCCATGACAATGGCAAAACAAATTGACAAGCTATTTGTCTATATATATCTTGTCCTTCAAGGAATCTCCAGTAAATACACAAAAGACAAGTGTAGAAGAGCTCATGAAGTGGCATTGTGTTAATATTCAATCCAAATTTTTTTTTAACAGTTGAGAGTGATTCAAGATATCTGAAAGGGGTATAATATTCTAAATGCCTGCAAAAAGTTATGGACCTCATATAGTTTGTGCTCATAAAAATATTGTAAAGCAAATATAGATCCATTATTTTATGTGTCTATCCTCCCATCCCTAAAAATTTTTTATAAGTTTAAGTCCCCCTACACATAAACATACATTCACTCTCTTCAAAGTGTTAAAGGTATGAAAAGGGAACAGGCTTTCACTGAAGATCACATTTTTATAATCAACAAATGAAAGATGTATAGAACAGAAGATCCCAATATATCTGTCATATTAAAAATTCAATCTGAGAACACAAAATCCTGCCACAACAAAAATTTTCTCGTCTCCCAGAGTTCATGTTTTAAATTTAATGAACATTTAACAAAGACTTATTGAATCAATACAAAATTTTGTTTTATCTCTTCTTGAGAAAATTTTGGAATTTTATATAAGAGAACTGCACTCTAGGCTAAGAGAAAAACTCATTTCATTTCCACTAATATTTATTAAGTACCTGCTATGTAAGAGAAATTGAGCCAAGTGTTGGTTGTGGGTGTAATAGCACTCCATAGTTTTTCTATTCTGCCATGAAGAACCAAGTATCCTTCAACTCCTATCAAGGACCCAAACCCCTAAAAAAAAAAAATAAAAACCCTTTTCAAACTACTCACAACACAAAAGGGACCTAATAGTTTGGTGTAGGAGAGTGATGATAATCTGAATGTATAAAACATCTTCTCTTATTTCCCCCATTATAATAACAAAGGACATCTCATCTGAAGTTGGTAGTTCAATGAACAGAAATATGGCCAAGGAGTCAGGAAAATCGGAGTTCAAATTCAACATCAGAGACTTGCTATCTGTGTAATCCTGGGCATGCCCCTCAACTTCTCTGTTTCTTCATCTGCAAAATACGGGTAACAGTAACCTACCTCTCAGAGTTATTAAGGATAAAAATTAGGTATTTGTAAGTGCTTTGCAAACCTTGAAGTACCACATAAAAGCTATTTTTTATTAGTGTATAGATGTCAGCTGTTTCATTTCCAACTCTTCAGAATAAGAAAAATATTGCTAATAACTAGTCAAAGCAAAATCTTACAATGTAAAATGCTGAAGTACCAAGCAAGTTCATTATGATCTTTGACATGCACTTGTATCTAGTTTACTATCCCTATGAAGCATTCACCCCAACATAAAATCTTTTAAGACAAAATAATTATTTTCTTCTTCACTATAAAAAACATGAAGTTTGGGCAGGTGGTGCCCTCTCACTAACTAATGGGGAATTAAGAAGCAAGAATTTTTAAGAGATATTTTTAAAATTTTTCAAATGGATCACTTTATCACTCCCTAAATTAGGTCTTAATAGAATGCTTCATTACTTTGCTTTCAATTATCAGATTAGATTTCTGTATAAAGATATACTGCAACCTTATCTATGGTTGATCTCTTCTCAGCCATGAAACTGAAATCAAAATAATCAAAACCCAATTAATTAGATTTTCCTATTCCAAAAAACCCCATCTAATCAGAACAGTCAGGTAATTATGTATACTACTAATCACAAAAATAACTAGCAAATGGTTCAGAAATTTCTGAATGTTACCAAGACAGAATAATTTTTAAAACACAAACTACCAATTAGAATTTGCATTCAATACTTCAAAAAGTAAAATTATATTCATTATAAATAACCCACTTCTCTATTATGGCAAGGAACAGGAAGAAAAATATTTCCTTATATAAGATATTAAATCTTTTTTCCCCCAATGTATGATAGCAATAATAACTACTTAATTAAGTCAATTAGAATGAGACTATCACAATAAGCTGCTTTAAAAAAGTATCTAAAATCAGAAATGAAATTGAAAGGCAAATTAGCTCTAACCTGTTCACTAGTTCATCCGTAGTTCCTACTGCATCATTATCTTTCCAGTGGGACTTTTCTTGGGTATGCTTCTTAGATGTATCTAAAAGAAGTTTAATTATATTTTAGTTATCCAACGAGTCTCTCAAGATACTCAAGCATCTCTTGAACTTTTATTTAAAAAGGAATGAAAACAATACAAAAGAGAACATAGCAATGTAGATCATTTGATAAAATAGAAAGCAGAGTAACCAAAGTTAAGTGAAGCTTCCAAAACAGAAAACTAATCTCTAAAGGAAATAACTATACTCTCATAAACACCTGTGACCTCATCAATTGGCAAATTTTATCCAATTAAATTAATTTCAATCTATTTCTGGTATGCTTATCCTAATTCCTGTCCAGATCTATAAATTCATCATAAGGGATTCACTCTAACTGTGCTAGAGGCTTTTACTTTCTCCTGACATTGTAAGGGTACTCAGTAAACATACTGGCTGTCCACCAGTCCACTTGCCCTTCCCACATGACCAGCCCTTCTCTTCCTAAACAACATTTTTTAATAACTCTTATACCCACCATGCACCTCTCCTTCACCACCTTCTGTATGATGTTAACTCTTCAGAAACTACCATTCCCCCCATCCCCATCAATTAGTAATACTAGTAAAATGTTTTATTCTGACACCTCATCAGAATGTAGAGAAAGCCCTGCCATCTCCAAACACCAACACAAGACAAGATCTGACAGGTTCTACTATGCTAGAAAGGCTTAAAATATGGCCCCAACAAGAGACTTTATTTGCTTTTATTTGCTTTTGAAGTACAAGCCCATTTTTAAGTGTGGAAAGGCATATTACCTGTAGACCACTTAGTAATAATTTTGGGGGACACAGCAGTTCATAAAGCAAAAGAACAAAAAGTAGGAATGGCCTACAGTCCTGCATAGTCCCCTTACACTTCTGCAATGAGTGATGATGAGGAAAAGAAAACAATATTAAGAATCATAATTTTAAGACCATTTATACACTTTATTTGACTGTCAAGACTCTAAACGTAAGACCTTTTTTTCCAATTACTATAGAGTGACATACTTCTAAGAACTTAACCAAATCAATATTGAAAACTATAAAAACTGAAGAAAAAAAAAAAGGAGCAAGTTAAAGCTAAATGGAAAACTGGGTTATAGACACTCCTTAAAAGAGACAGAAAAGGTCTGGAAGCAGCTATGTGGAGGGCAGTCTTAGTTTCTGAAACTACTGTCCTTGTTGGTTTGGGAATTGGGCAGTTAATCAGGGGAAGATTGGGGGGATGGGCAAGGAGCCCAGGAACACTGATCAAATGGTCTCTCACTGCTGCTATTGGGAAGGAGAATTTGGGATTGAGCTGATCTGATGGAATGATCCTAACAAAATAAAATTGAGTAGAAAGAGGTGAAATGAAGCAAATTATCTCATACAAAAGAGACATGAATGGAAAAAGTGTTATAATGGAAGGGAGCAAAGGGTGGAGGGCAGATAGTAAAAGAATTTTATTCTCATCAGAAGTATGTTAAAGAAAGAATAATATTGAAAAAAAAATCAGGAGTAGCAATCATAAAATCAAATTTAAAGCTAAAATGGATTTAATTAAAAGAGGTAAACAGGGAAACTACAGTATGTGAAAAGATACCATAGTTAATGAATATAAATACTAAATATATATGCATCAAATGCTATATTTAAATTTTTAAGGAAAAGATAAATGAATTACAGGTGGAAAAAGTATCAAAATTATAATAATGAGGAATTTCCACTTCTCTCAGAATTAGATAAATCTAACCAAAAAATAATTAAGAAGTCAAGGAGATTTATAGGATCTTAGGTAAGTGAAATATGATAAACATCTGGAGATAAATGAAAGCAATGTTATCTTTTTTCTCGGGGCACAAGTCACCTTTTCAAAAACTGACCATGTTAGGCCATAAAAGCTATTAACTACAGGAAAACAAATGTTAATGTCACCATGGAAAACACAAATTAAAAATTAATTGGGGACTAAATAACAGTCTTAAAGAATAACTGGGTTAAAGACAAGTCAGAAAAACAATTTTATTAAATAGAATGAGAATGATACAGTGTTTCAAAACTTATGGGATGCAGCAAAAGCAATAAAAAAAGCAGAGGAAAATAAACATTAATAGAGAAAAAAGCAGATCAATGAATTATCTATGCAATTAAAAAAAAATGAACTAATTAAAAATCACCAATTTGGAAATCCTGAAAATTAAAGGTGAGATTAATAAAACTGAATGTAAGAAAGCCAGTGAATTAATAAATATCACAAGGAATTGGTTCTATGAAAAAAACTAACCACTAGTTAACATAATTGAGAGAAGAAAATCAAATTACAAGAAGCAAAAATAAAAAAGGGTGAATACATCACTAATGAGTATGAAATTAAAGCAATTATTAGGAATTATTTTGCCAATAATACACCAAGAAATTTAATAACTGAAGTGAAATAATAGAAAACATAAAAAAACAAAAACTGCCCAGATTAACAGAAGAAGAAACAATATCTACATAAACCTATTTTAGGAAAAGAAACTGAAACAAGCAGTAAATGAGCTTCCTAAAGAAAAAAGTATCAGGACCAGTTGGATTTACAAGTGAATTCTATCAAAACATTTAAAGATCAATTAATTCCAATATTAAATAAATTATTTGGAATAACAGATTCAGAGGGAATCCTACCAAACTCCTTTTATGAAAAAAAAAATGATACTTAAACCTAAAACCCAGAAAAGCAAAAACAAGAGAAAGAAAACTATAGACCAATTTCACTAATGAATTTTAATGAAAAAATCCTTAAAAAAAAAAAAAAAAAGTAGCTAGGAAACCACAAAAATAAATCACAAAGATTATACACTATTACCAAGTGGGATTTATACCAAAAATAGAGGGTTGATTCAATTAAGGAAAACTATTGACAATTATACCAATGACAAATGTAACAAAAAACCATCATTATATCAATAGATGGAGAATTAATACTCATTCTAATTACAAACACTTGACAGCATAGCTATAAATTAATTGTTCCTTAAAATGATAAGCACCTACCTAAAGCCACCAATGAGCAATATTTATAACAAGGATTATTAGAAGTCCTTCCAATTAACAGAAATGAAACAAGAATGCTCATTATCACCAATATAATTCAATAGCGTACTAGAAATGCTCTTTGCAGATATCATATACTTACAAAATCCTAGAATTCAACTAAAAAGCTAGGTAAAACAATTTTTAGAAAAGTTTAGTAAAGTAGCACATATATAAAATATATATATGAATACTAATATATTATAATATAACATGTTATATAATATATATAATTAAAATAAAATCTACATTACTCATCAGCATTTCTCTGAATTACCAACAAAGCCCTGCAAAAATGGTATAAGAGATAGTTGATTTGAAATATTGTAGACAACATAAAATACCTGGGAGAATAGCCACCAAAAATATCTAAGGACAATGTAAACATATGTTCATAATTGAGCAGAGCCAATATAATAAAAATGACAATTCTACCTAAATGAATCTGCCTATTCAGTGCTATCCCAATTAAATTAACAAAATATTTTTTTGAGCTAGAAAACAAAGAGCAAAATTCATTTGAAATAACAAAAGTTCAAGAATATCAAAGGAGCTAATGAAGAAAATGGAAAGGAAGGAGGTGTAACAGTACTAGATGTTGTATTATAAGGCAATAGTTATCAAAACTATCTGGCATTGGCTAAGAAATAGAATGGTAGGGGCAGCTAGGTGGTGCAGTGGTTAGAGCACCAGCCCTGAAGTCAGGAGGACCTGAGTTCAAATCTGGTCTCAGATACTTCCTAGCTGTGTGACCCTGGGCAAGTCACTTAACCCCAATTGCCTCAGCAAAAAAGCAAAAAAAAAAAAAAATAGAATGGTAGATCAGTGGAACACAGTAAATATACAATAAACGAGAAATAAAAAAATTATGGTAACTTATGTTTGAATGATGTAAAGATTTGGTTAAAAAAAACAAAACTGGAAAAAAGTCTAGCAGAAACTAAATATAGATCGGTATTTCATACCATTTACCAAGACATAGTCAAAATGATCACATGATCTAGACTGAAAAGATGATAAATAAATTAAAAGAACATATCTATCAGGTTTTATGGATAGGAGAATATGAATACGAGAAAGGGAGCATTGTAAGACAAAAAAAGGATAATTTGGATAACACTAAACAAAAAAAAAACTTTGTACATATAAAACCAACATAGCCAAGATGATAAGAAAAGCAGAAAATTGGTGGGAAAAATTATAGACAGTTTCTCAGATAAAGGTCTCATATCTCAATTATACAGACAATTTTGTCAAACTTAGGACACTACGAGTCAATCCCTAATTGATAAACAGTCAAAGGACACGAATAGGCAATTTTTGGAAGAAATCAATCCTATATGTAGTGACATGAAAAAAAATGCTATAAATCACCACTGCTTAGAGCTAAAATAATAAAAAGGAAAAATGACAAATGTCAAAGGGATGTGGAAAAATTGGGACACTAAAACACTATTGGTGGAACTGAGAACTGATCCAACCATTTTGAAGAACAATCTGGAATTATGGCCAAAAGAGTTAATAAAACTGTGTATATCCTTTGATCTAGCAATACCACAAATAGGCCTGTTTATCAAAGTGATCAAAGAAAAAGGAAAAGAATTTGCATGTTCTAAAATGTTTATAACAGTCTCTGTGGTGGCAAAGAACTAGAAATTAAGGAGCTGCCGATCACTTGGGAATGGTTGAATAAGGTGTGGTATGTGATTGTGATGGAATTCTACTATGCTGTAAGAAATGATGAGCAGATTTATTTTAGGAAAATAAAGATTTTCATGAAATAGTGAAGAGTGAAAGGAGCAGAACTAAAAGAATGTTGTATACATTACTGCAATAATTTTGAAAACTAAATGTGAATGATTATAATTATCTATTTTGAGTTATATGAATATTCAAAGCAACTATAAAGGATCTATGAAAGAAGCTGTTATTTACCTCCAGAGAAAGAACTGATAAAATGAACTATGTATTTGTACGGTTTCACATATATATATCTGTGTCAAATGTTAGCCTTTTTTAATGTGGATTTGAAAAGAAGGAATAGAAACATCTTAGAATTCAAATATAACTCCCCCCAAATTTTTTTCTTAAATTATACCCAAAAAGAAGACAGAAAAGGGGAATTGGTGGAGTTTTTATTATACATCCAGAGACAGCAAGAAATATTTCATGGGCTGTGTGACCATTTTGTAATACAATATTGATAAATACAACATGGAAATGTCTGTACACAACTTGTTAAGGATGAAGAGGTAGAGATATTTTACAAAGATCTCACTACAACTAAATTAAATGAACATATCATCTGGTGACTTTAATGCAAAAGTAAGGAAGGCAAAAACTATATGGGACAACATAGATCAGGAAAAAAAGAGGCCAAAAACTTAAAGATTCATAACTTTATATAATGGAAAGCATCTTATAAATTATGCCTATACTTTGATCTGGTGATATCACCACTTCATTTGTATCCCACAAAGAAAAATTTGATTCAAAAGTGGAAAAAGGCTATGTACAAAAATACTTATACTAACAAAGAATTAGAAATCAAGTGGGAATCCACCTATTGAGGAATGGTTGAAATCATAGCATGTGAATTTAATGGAAACATGATTTCCAGACTAAAAACTAAACAATGACAACAAAAGACAACCAATCATATTTCCACTTGGGCCCCTCACCCAAGGTTTGGAGACTCATTATTAGAATAGTATTTTAACAAGAGATTCTCATTTTTTATGTTGTCAGTTTTTTTTAAAGATCAGTGTTTTAAATTGAGATAAATTTTCTCACTATATAGGTATCTTTCTCTCCCCTTCCCTCTCCTCATTCAGAGCTTTTTACTATTAAACTTTTCCAAAACTTTTCCCTTTGTTCATTCATATTTTCTTTACATGTCCAACAAGGTCAGCTTCAACGATGCTTCACTATACTCCCTCCAACCATGTTTTCTCCAACCAACTTGCTGCCACAGACGTGCCCTTCCATACCTTCAGCCCCACTTTCTAGTTCTGGAATGATAATCACATCAATATTGCCTTAGCTACAGGGGCAAAATGTGTCAATTTTCTCTCTTGATGACTCCATTTTACTCCATACTACCCATTTTATGGATCATAATTCTCATGCCCTATATGTTAATTTCTTTGAAGGTAGAATGAAGGTCATGGCTTCTGGGTTTGTTTAGTTTTTTTTAATCCCCTGCATTTAGCACATTCAAGGAAAACAATGAGCATTTATTAAGTACTTATGTTCCAGGCACAGCTCAAGGTAGGTACATTGACAAGAGAAACAACAGTCCTTGCCCCCAAAGAACTTACAAGTATGTGTATAAGTGAAAAGCAGATATATTAAATGCTAGGGATACAAACAGAAAAATTAAAAAAAAAAAAAAAAAAAGGCAATTCCTGGTTTCATTCCAATTGGGAAAGAAACTACATAAAAGGAAGTGGTTACCACAAAATAGTGTTTTAGACTAGGAAGTCAGGGGGAACAGTAATAGAAGTCAAAAGATAAGTGACTGACATATCCTTTCCAGACATTGTGTTGACTTAAATACTGATTTCAGATGGAGTTGGGAAGAAGAGAGAACTACACTGGAGAAAACTAGCATAGAGATGGCCAGAATATGGTGGGTCTAAGACTAGTCAGGATAAGATAAATACTTATTTAGAGACCAAGGACACAGGAGTAGAAACTTGAGTTTGGGGAGGAGGAAGGTAGAAGACAGAGACATAAAAAGGAAAATGTGTGCACATACAAGGAAGGCAGGGAAAAAAGAAGGGAGAAAAGAAATTAGGAAGGACCTCAAAAAGGCAACAGCAATTAGCAGAGAATGGATTTAGACATGTTAACAGGTAGAGGTACAGAAGGAATGAATTTGAAGTGATAAGAAGAATACTTAGTACAAGGAAGAACAAGTCTACCAGTTTAGAATGGTAGAGTACGAAAGATGAATCAAAGCTTGATAAGCTTGGAAATAGACTAGAGCCAAACTAGAAAGAACTTTAGATGCCAAATAGGATTCTGGATTTTTTCCAGAAGGAGCATTTTGAGAAGGAAGTTATAGTGACAACTATGAGAATGGACAAAGGTTAAGACTTGAAGACTTAAAGCAGGAAGACTAATCAAGAGTCTGTTGCTAGTAAAACCAAGAGAACATTGTACACAGCAACTACAAGATTATGTGATGATCAATTATGATGGACATGGCTCTTTTCAACAGTAAGGTGACTCAGGCCAATTCCAATAGACTTGTGATGGAGAGAGCCATCTGCATCCAAAAAGAGGACTATAGGGGAACTGAGTGTGGGTCACAACATGGTATTTTCACTTTTGTTGTTTGCTTGCTTTTTTTTCCCTCATTCTTTCCCTTTTTGACCCAATTTTTCTTGAGCAGCATAAATGTGAAAATACACATAGAAGAATGTTTATCATATATTGGATTACTTGTTGTCCAGGGAATGTGGTGGAGGAAAATTTAGAACACAAGATTTTGCAAGGGTGAATGTTGGAAATATCTTTACATGTAAATTGATAATAAAAAGCTGTAATTTTAAAAAATAATCTACTATAATAATCCACAGGAAAACTGATAATGGCATGAACTAAACTGGTAGTCATATAAGAGAAGAGGATAAGTGAGATAAGTATCAAAGAGGCAGAAATGACAAGAACTGCAATTGGCTGGATTTTTTTTTTTTTTTTTTTGCTAAAGCAATTGGGAGTTAAGCCCATGGTCACACAGCTAGGAAGTGTTAAGTGTCTGAAACCAGATTTGAACTTAGATCCTCCTAACTTCAGGGCTAGTGCTCTATCCACTGCACCACCTACCTGTCCCAACTGACTGGATTTTTAAGGTGAGGGAGAGTGGTGGAGACAAAAAGGAACACAAGATTGTAAACCTGGGTGACTGACTAGAAGATGGTAGTGTTCTCAAAAGTTGAAAAAGGGAGTAGGGAAAGATAAACTCTGTCTTGTACACATTAAGTCTGAGATTCCTAGGAGATACCAAACAGAAAATATCTATACGTAACTGATGATGTGGGACTGGAGCTCAATCACTAGATTTGAAAATCATCACAGAAAGCTGTTCATTGAACTCACTGGGGCTAGAAATCCCTGAAAGAAATAAGATCACATTCCTCAAAAAATATGGTCTAGAAAGCAGCCTCTTCCTTCTCACAGAATCCAAGAGCTTTTATGATGGTGATAGAGGGCCCTGAAGACAATTACCCAATACCAGAGAGAATTAAGAATTTTAGAGGTAGGAGTCTTTCCAAAATATACCAGAACAGAACTAAAGGGCATCAAAAAGATGGATGAAGTCTATAATGTAGTGAACAGAGTTCAGGCCTTGAATCAAAAAACCTGAGTCTCAATTCCATCTTGGACACTTAGTAGATCTGTGGCCCTGAGAAAGTCTCTTAACTTTTTGGGCCTCAGTTTTTTTCCTCATTTGTAAAATGATGGGTCTGAATATAATAACTTTTAAGATGCTTTCTACCTTTGAATCTCTAATGTATAAACCACTATGTTCCCAAAGCTCAAGATCATAGAAGAAAAATCTCAGTTTGACACCCAAAGCAGACTTTCCCTGAACAAGTTCTTTCAGGATGCTGTACTACTCCCTGAAGCTCTGTCTGAACCAAGGGACCAAAGTTCTACCTCTATACTGGACCTGCTACCAATGCATACTTTGAAGTCTGGTGGTCAGAATCCATCTAACCAAGACTTATCTATTTTTTCCAGCCTGTGATCTGACCATAATAAACTTCTAAACTAGCTCCCCTACCCAATCACAACGAGTATTTAATAAGCTTAACATGGTAGAAAAGCATAAAGATGCATCAACCCACTCCAGCTTATTCCTTAAAATTCTGAGTCACTTAACATTTAAGTTTCTCTATCTACAAAATTAAGGGTTTTAATAGGATTATCTTGAATCCCTTCTAATCCTAAAATCTGATGACCTAACGATATTTTTGGCTAACCACATTGCTATTTGCCTGCCCCAATATCTGTCCTGCCCAATTTCAACCAGCACTTCTATCAAAAGCTAAATCTTAGACTATTGATCCAGCTCCTGATAATTCAGAAAACTTACCAAGGAAAAATATAAAGAGCTTAAAATGTTTATAACAAAAACCTCAAAAGCCACAAAATTCTTAGGAAAAGTCATATGAACAACAAACCTGGAAGTGATATGGGATATCGGAAGAAGATACTGCTTTCATAAACTTCTTCTGAAGCAGGATCAAAAGAAAGAGGAGACATTGCTGGTAAAAGATCCAGAGCCTTAAAACAAAAGATTAAAATCTTGAAATAAATATCTTTTCATTATTGCTACTGCAATACTTCCATTAAATTGATCTACAAGTGATCCTTTAAAATATCCAAATTTATCAATATTTTTTAAATTAGTTTTCCTTTTTATATGTAGTGAAAGTACACTACCAGAGAGCTATAAAATTTTTATTAACCTGCCCCTCTCTCCCCTTCTTCCTCTACCTTAAACTGGTAAAAGTATCTCAGAAATTAAAAATTAATCTAAAGTCTTTACTAATAAAATCTATATCTCAGACTGTGTGCCAAACATAATGACTATGCTGTTTCACAATGCGTTTAAGTATTTCGGATAATATGTAAGCAAACTTATATTTGAACACCAGATCTTATAAACACTGATTCAAACACGATAAATGTCTGTATCCCCACCAATTCCAGGTAGGCCAAAAAAAAAAAAAAATCAAATTATTCCCATACCTATACTTTAACAGCAAAGTACAACAGAAGGAAATGGCAAATGACTCCTGTACCTCTGCTTTCAAGAAAATCCCATGGGCAATATGGTCCACTGGGTCACAAGGAGTTAAATGACAGAACAAAAAAAACAAAGTAAAAACATTAACAGTATTACTTACTGATGTCTCATCTTTAATTAGACTAAAAGGAGCCTGATTAAGGAACTGTTCCCACTTCTTATTCCATTCTTTCTGTTTTTCAATATTTAATTGCTTTATAAAATTAGCTTCTTCTTTTATTTTATTCCTACAATAGACAAAACATCAAAAATCATAAAAATCTGTTGAAAACAATGAGAAAACTAATTGTAGAAAATAAAACTGATTAAAAGTATAAGCTGCAAAAAACTTATATTTTAAATATATAACAAAGCAATTCTTAAAACTAAAGGAATAATCTATAAATAATATTGTAAATAGTAACTTCTCTTTTTAGGGAAAGGCAAAAGGGATTCCAATCTTAATTTCATAGCATAATTTTAAATATATATATTCATTCCAAGTATATTCTCACTAGCTCATCATCTACAATAATTCATTGGCACCCTATACTTCCTTAATTGACTTTAATAAAGTTTTAATTATGTATTTATAGAAGACCTAACTCTTTTTTTTGAGTGAACAATTTAAGCCAAACAAGGGAAAAACATGTACTGATTCTACTGAATAGTTCAAACATTTCTTATAGGTTAAGAGGAAAACAATGTAGGCTATTAAATTCTATATATTTATTTGGCAAGGCTGAAACAAGTTGTAACTATATCAAAAGCAAACCATTCTATTGACAGACTATCTAGGATATCCTACCCTTACCCACAGATGCTCTTAAAAGGTTGTTTTGGGGTTTTTTGTTTGTTTGTTTGTTTTGGTGGGGGGAGATCTCTGAATCCTCTCAAGATATCTCGAGGTTTACTGGTTATATTTCTTTCTTAAGGACCAGGTCTTAAGTCAAAATCATTTTTGATTCTTACTGTCTACCAATAGATTCCAGATCAAGCCCCACTTGGTCACAGTTTGGGTCCTCATTGACTCAGACTAAATGTAAATAGCAGTCATTTTTGTTCTGGCTAGAAACCCTGAGGGTCTTCCCCACCCAGACAGATTGATTTGGATTTTTTTTTTTTTTTTGGACTAAGTGAAAGAGGAGATTCTTTGCCTCAATTGCTACCTGTTGAAGACCTTAGCTTAAAAAAGGCCAAGGTCTCCCATTTCATCCAGGGTCATCTCCAGTCCTCCTGGATCTATATGGCTCTGGAGGACAGACAAAGTGAGGCAGGTGACCTTGCACAGCCCTCCCTCAATCAAATCCAACTCACTTGCATATCATGGTATTACCTCCCTGAAATCATAGTCCTCTTCAAGAATGAAGGACAAAAAACAGCAAGAACTTCCTCCCCAATATTAAATAACTAATAAGTTTTCTAAGCTTCAAATAGGTTGTAATAAGCTGAAACTGACAATTATCTAATCCAGGTATTAACATTTTTTATATCACAGACTACTTTGGAAATACAGTAAAACCTAAACTCCTTTTCTCAGAATGATGTTTTTAAATGCATAAAGTAAAATATATTACAAAGGAAACAAATTACATTAAAAGTTATTAATATTAAAAAATAAGTTGGCAGACCCCAGATTAGTCCAAGATAAGCAAATTGAATCTCAAAGAAATAAACCAATTTCCTCAAGGTCACAAGGCCAGTCAAAGTCTGAGTTAAGATTTATAATCCAAGTCTAGTGCCTCCCAGCTCAATGTTTTTTGGTTTTTTTTTTCCTTCTGCATACCTCATCTGCTGCACATGTGATAATGAGTTTTTCTGAATTCTGGCTTCCCTTTCAACATAATTAAGGTCTGCTGTCAGTCTGGTTTGATCAATACAACTACGTTCATCTTTCAAAATTTTCAGGGCTTCATTTAGTAACTGAATAACAGTTATAAGATTCAATCTTCCAGCTTCATAAAGGTTTCCTATAAATAACTTTAAAAAGGGAGAAAGTATTAGTAAACATAAGAGGAATTTGTAAAAAGTGTGTGTTACATATTATACTTCTTTTTTTTAGCCTAGAAAGAAGTCATCTGTACCACAAAGGGCTACATGAAAACAAATATGCCCCTTAAATACAAAGTGCACCCAAACTTCCAATGAACTAGTATACAAGAGTAAATTACATACTATCTACATTTTTAATGAAAATTATCATATTGATATACAAAAAGGACTAAATCAATGAGAATAGCAGTACTAGCTTTATTACCTGAATATTATATTGATATACAAAAAGATCCAGATCAATGAGAATACTAGTACAAGATCCATTACCTGAATATAGATAACAAAATTAAAATGACATGTCCAAGCTCTTTCAATATCTTTCTCATAATTCAAATAATAATCAAATATAATATTATGAAGAAAACTTCTATTGACTGGTAATACTGATTAACAGTTTACAAAACATTTTTGGGCAATTCAATGGTCTACCTATTTAATTCAACTTTATGCAAAAAAATAAAACCTCGGGGCAGCTAGGTGGCACAGTGGATAGAGAACCAGCTCTGAAGTCAGAAAGACCTGAGTTCAAATTTGGCCTCAGACACTTAACACATCCTAGCTGTGTGACCCTGGGCAAGTCACAACCTCGATTGCGTAAGTAAGTAAGCAAGTAAGCAAGTAAGCAAGTAAGCAAGTAAGCAAATAAGCAAATAAATAAATAAATAAATGAATGAATGAATGAATGAATGAATGAATGAATGAATGAATGAATGAATGAATGAATAAATAAATAAATAAATAAATAAGTAAATAAGTAAGTAAATAAATAAATAAATAAGTAAGTAAGTAAGTAAATAAATAAATAAATAAGTAAATAAGTAAATAAATAAATAAAACCTCAAAACTACATGAAAAATTCTGAAATTCCTGTGCATGAAAAGAATATAGGAAGATTCAGAAGATGCAGAAGTACTGAGGTGACTCAATAAAGTTTAAACTTCATGCAGGATCACAAAATGTAAAAGTGGCTAATCTCTGGGTCCATTATGCAGCAACTCAAAAGAATTAACTTGAATAAAGCCAATTTTACCCAATGTATGTGTTCAGTTAATGAAACCCTTACATCATAAAGAGTAATATATTTCTGAAAACTGTTGGCTCAAATATTTTATCATAGCAATAAAAGCGGACAAAACTTTTAATTAGTTAAAAGTCATTTTTAAGAAATTATATAGGACCAAAAACTTACATGGTGCATTTGTTTTTCAATTTTGTCCAGTAAAAGCCTTGGAACCTTAATAGTAACACCAGCTCCATCCAAAGTATACTGATCAACATGACCTGTAATGACCGAATTAACAACTTCTCTTTCTTTTTCCAAAAATGTAAGAGTTTCCATCACAGAAGCCCACATCAATCGAACCTTTGAAAGTAGAGATTATTTTTTTTAAAAAAGACTAAAGACTAAATATTATTTTAACAGACTAAGAAAGGAAGGCTACAAAAGTAAAATCACATCAATCCATTTATTTCTAAGAATAAATAAGACAAACTTCTTAAAAGTATTTAAGACAATTTGCAAAAAGGCACTTTAATAATAATCTGAAAGCATTGCCACAACTTCTACAAGTACTTCTCAGTCATGAGATATCTTAGTCACTGGAAAATAATCTAGCTTGTTATTAAACAAAAGAACATTATACTACTGAGACGGAGAGTTTATAATATTGAATTATAAAGAAAAATCAAGAAAGGACCCTCCTCACAATTCCGTACACAATGGAACAAGCTTATGAGGGTAAGTTATACTGTATGGGCAACCACAGATGGGTTGTTATCTGCATCAAAGAAGGAAACTTTCATATGATTCATAAATATCTGAATATTCCCTAGTCAGGGTATGATTTTTTTATTTGTTTGTTTTTTACCACTGAATATCAAGATGATGAGAAAAAATAATACTTAACCAGCTTTACAAAGATGACGAAAAATACAGAGAGCTATAGTAAGGCAAAAATTAAATGTTTTTAGAGAATAATGAATATCTCACCTTTTCAACTTTGTCTGATATGCTTCCTTGGTCTTCATTCTGGCTTTTTCTAGTTAAAAATTAAATAATTTGGTTAGCTAGAACAAAAACTACATGATTTTGTAATTAGAGCAATTCTTTTAGTTAAAAAATTTACCTACTAAACCCAAACTGAACAAAAATATAACTAAAATACTTACTTTTGTAATTTTTGCAATTCTGAGTATTGTGAATTCAAATCTCTTATTTGTTTAATTAATGATCTGAAAGGAAATAAAATAACTTATAATTTCAAATAAATTAATTCTCTCATGCTAAGGAACACTAGGGAAAAAAATTGTTCATCAAATCCTCAGTTTTTTTACCCAAGCTGAAAGATGATTTTAACATTCACTTGAACATATAGTCTTCCAACTTTACTCAGCAGCTGGTTAAAGACCTTCCTATAATGTCATAGACTGAGGCATGGAAGGGGCCTTAGAGATATCAAATTAAATACCACTCAATTTACAAATAAGGAAACAGACTTAGAAAAGTTAAATGATTTCCCCATGGTCAAGCTAAGAATTATTTAAGAAGGAATTTCAACTGAAATCTTCCTGACCTCAACTCCAACTCTCTATCCACTGTACCATACTAACTCTCATTATACACAAACACAACAGTATTAGCAGTTAGGCATTTCAGAGTCAGTTACAAAGAATTTTCATATACGCCTTCCATCTAATTTAACTATTTGGTGACAAATTCTCAGACAAAAAGTTCTTTTTGGCTAATATATCATATTCCATTTTAAAGGACAATTTTGAAGCACATATGGCTTAAAATGCAACTGAAGTACAACTGAAATTTTCCATTTTACCAAAATACAAAACTATTACTTTGAACCTGAGCACATCACTTAACTCCAATTGCCTTAGGGGGGAAAAAAACTATTACTTACTGAGAATGTGCTTGGTATTGTCGAATCAGAGAATCTTCTTTCTGTAAAATTTGTAAAAACCAGGTACGCCCTACATGGCATCTTGTAAAGGATTTACGAGGATCTTGACATTTTTTATTAAATGACTCTACAAAGCAGTTATTAGAATCTAAATTTTAAAAGACAAAAAAAGTCATGAATAACTTCATATTCAAATGAATATCCTTTTAACACAGCATTTAACTAAGATAAAATACTCTTATTCAAATTATTCATAGTGATAGGATGAATAAAAATGAAAACCATGTGATTTTAAAGCATTTTAGCCATCTAGTTAACTAAAGTTCCAAGATACCAAAGAAATGATATTGATTTTCCCCTCCTTTCATTTCCCAAACAGGTACAAGCTGTACCAAGAAAAAGAATTATCAATCGCAGAGTTGGAAATGACCTTAGATTATCTGGTAATAATCCCTGTCCAAAAACATGAATTCCTTGGACAACATCCCTGTCATCATCCAAAATCCTCCAATAATGGGGAATTCACTATACCAAGGCAGTGTATTCCATTTTTGGACAGTTCTAATCATTAAGGATATGACATTATTTTAAAACATTCTACTCATACTGTTATGAAGGTTTCCTAGCACTGCTTTTTTTGTTTTTGTTTTTTGCTTTTTGCTGAGGCAACTGAAGTTAAGTGACTTGCCCAGGCTTACACAGCTAGGGAATGTTAAGTGTCTGAGACCACATTTGAACTCAGGTCCTCCTGAGTTCAGGGCTGATGTTCTATCCACTGCACCACCTAGGCTGCCCCTCCTAGCATATAAAAAAGGACTTTCTAAAGTGTTACACAAATCTGAATAAAGCATTCCAGATATAAACTAAAAATGGTAAAGTTGCCCTCCCCCTTAATCCACACTTCTATTAATGCATCTAAAGATCAATCCTTTTTTTTTGTCTTATTAACTAATGACTTCAGTTTCCCAAATACTTGTCTCTCTTACATGCTTTAAGTGTTATCTGTCCCTCTCCTATACTTGTACATGTCTAATTTGTTCCTATGAAGTTTTATCTTTTTAGCTTCAGCCCATCATTCTCACCAATCAGAATTCATAATCCTGTCACCTGATACAAAAACTATTCCTTTCAGTCTCATATTATCTAAAATATGGTCAATATTCTATGTCTTCATCCAAGTTACTGATTTTTTAAAATCTCTTCAGCATGCCACTGGAGATGTCCACCCAAACTAGGGAAAGAGACAAGAAAAAGACTGTACCCTTATAAAAAGTCCTGAATCTGAGAACTGATAGTAAAGTTAACATGTCTAAGAGAAACAAATCGAATCAATTAACCCAAAATACATAAGGTCCTGAAACACATGTTTTACATAACCAAGGTCAGGCTTATCTGATATTTTATTAGTAAATTTTTTTAAACGTTTATTATATTTTCAAATAGTACTCAACCTCCTTGACCCCTTCAAACATAGACACTAGTAATTTATTCTTTCTAAAAGCAATAAGGCATGGGGAAAAGAGTATTTAACCTGAATCAGGAGCCCTGAGTTCAAATCTCATACTCAGATTCTTTTTTTGTTGTTGTTTTTGTTTTTTGTTGAGCAATTGGGGTTGTAGCTTGCCTGAAGTCACACTGCTAGGAGGCATTAAGCGCCTAAGGCCAAATTTGAAGTTAGGTCCTCTTGACTTCAGGGCTGGAATTCTATCCAGTGTCATCTAGCTGCCCCCATCCTCAGATTCTTAATAGCTATATTATCTCATAGGCAAATCCCTTAATCTCTAAGACTTTTCAGTTTCCTCAACTGTAAAATAAAGATACCTTATGCAGTGAAGATAACCCTTAACAAACCTTAATGTGGAAGGATAAGATTTATTACTTTCTCCCCAGTTTGATATATTTTCCTAGAACTCTTCCAATAAAAGCTAACATCTGTCCTTTTTACTGACTTCCAAAGTTCCTGTTGTTTCTCAAAAACTAAAATTACTGCCATTTTGCTTAACTTACTTTCAGAGTTGGTTTTAATATATTGCACTGCCACAAATCTTGCAAAAGAATACATGAGATCAACAAACTTAGAGCCACCAGGAGAAAGAAACAAGGAACCAACAATTTGAGGAAAACTGTTTCCACATTCATCCTGAAAAAAAAAAAAAAAGAAAGAAAGAAAAGAAAATGAATTTAAATTTGAAGATTGAATTTGGAGATCTACTCTTAAAAGAATTAGGCTAGCATATACCTGCCATATGGTTTCCTTGCTTAAAGTAGAGCATAAAACTAATTTTTTAAAATGCTGAAAGATTACAAAAATAAAAAATATGGGAAGATTACCAAAATAATCCTAATCCTGTCACAAGTTCTTTGGGTGTCCTGTTTGCCAAGTTCTTCACCTTTCTGATCTGCTTCCTTACTCTATAACCACTGAGGCAGAAACAATTAATGGTACAATGGATAGAATGCCAAGCCTGGAATCAGAAATATTTTAATGTGACCTAAAACACTTCGTGCAACTAGTTAAGCTTGCCTCAGTTTCCACAACTATAAAATAGGGACAATAACAGCACCTACCTCAAAGAGTTATTGAGCATCAAATGAGATATTTGTAATAAAGCATTTAACACAATGTGTGGCACCTAAAAGGTACTACATAAATGCTTATTCCCTTCCCCAATTCCCTGCTTAAAGAAAGCAACAGGTGACAAAAATCAAAAAATTGACAGATTCTAAACTTTCCCATATAATCATATTAACAAAAACATTATGCATAAAGTTGAACCCGAGACCAAAGAAGTCAGAGAAAAGTCACATTGTAGAACACAGCACTGACCATCATAAGCCACATTTTTAAGTTCTAGCATGTGGTGTTGGAACCAAAATCTCGTAGAGATCCTTAAGTCTGAGATTTCTCTAAATTATGGAGAAATCACAAGTCTTGATCTTATTTAGAAATAAGCTAAAACTTTTCCATCATTAGGAAAGTTTCTTTCAAACTGCACAAAGTACATATTTTATATGATCTAATTTTCCTTACCTATTAAGTTTAGCTAAGAAATACAATTCTGAACCAAAAAAATACTTCCCAAAATAGTTTGTGTATAAAATGAACATTTTTTAAAAATGCAGATTCAAAGTTATGCCAACTAATATTTTCCCAGATAAGTTCTTAATACCTTTAAGAATGCTGACACAAAGATCTGAAAAACACTAAAGCCAAATTTTCCAACTTCAAAGTAAAAATACTCACAGAAATTTTTTTCAACCATTCACAGCACTGTTTCCGAAATTCAGCATCAGCTTTTCGGTCTACTGGAGGCCAACAGAATCTTTTTATTTTTATTTTTTGAAAGAGAGGAAAACAAAAAAAAAAGCGTTAAATAAGAATCAAAACTTGTCCATTTGAGAAGGGAAAAAATCCTTTATCCTGATTGAGTCTAAGATGAATAGTGACACAATCAAGGTTGGTGACATTGCTAATTAACTTTTGTCTACATGGACACTAAAAAAAAACCTTAAAAATTAGGATAATGTTCTTATTTACTTTTTGCATAACTTTTTTACAATTCAGAGCAAGCACTTAACTTGCTGAATAAAAAGCAAAAAAAAAAAAAAGTTACCTAGAATTATAAACAGAAGTTACATTTAAAATGGACAATAAATTCAAAGAATCTTTATTTAATGCAGTATATTCAAACTCAAAGATTAACAGGGGGCCATACAAAAGGATTCCTACAGGTCATATATTAGAACACCACAATTTTTTATTTTTATTTTTTTTGCTTTTTGCTGGGGCAATTGAGGTTAAGTGACTTGCCCATGGTTACACAGCTAGAGAATGTTAAGTGTCTGAGACCACATTTGCACTCAGGTCCTCCTGATTTCAGGGCTGGTGCTCTACCCACTGCACCACCTAGCTAGCCCTTGAACACCACAAATTAACATTATCTTCTTTTTACTATATTTTTATTTTATTAAATATTACCCAAGTACAGTTTAATCTGGGTTCATGGTATATTTGGAAGTGTTACAGGCCACATTTTTAATAACTCTGCTTTAATGAAGCCAAACAAGGTAGTATGGACCTATTTGTTCAAAACATTTGAAAAAAAAAATTTTAAAACCTAAACTATGAATATATCAGGTACATAATAAAGAGGAATGAGAGAAAAAACAGCATGGAGCTATGGATTTCACAATTAACCCATTTCAAATTACTATTAAAAAATATTACCTAAATTTCATACAACTCAAATCTGGAAAAAAAAAAATTAACAAATCTGTGAATGAGCTCTATATATTATGGGGGCTGAACTGACATAATATACTTTGGCTAAATACTATCTTGAGCATTCTGCAGCTGCAAAGATGATGCCAGTGTATATTAGAAACAATACTGAAATCATTATAGTTCAAGTTCTGGCTCTGATACTACTATGACTGTAGGCAAGTTGCTTAAACACCCTCTCATCTTTCCCATCTGTGAAATGGGTATAACAATACATTACCAACTTCACAGGGTTATTGTGAGCAAGCCACATTAAGGAATTCTTTTTTTGTCCAATTGTTTCTGACTCCATTTGAGGTTTTTGGGGCAAAGATATTGGAGTGTTTTACAATTTCTTCTCCAGATCATTTTACAAATGAGAATGTTGTTTGTCCTTCCTTCTAGAAGAAGACCGTGACATCAGGGAGGTAATGCTAAGATTTTTAACAGGTCTCAGTTTAACTGATTTTTTTTCTTAAGGACCATTCTTTAAACCCAAATCACTCTGGCTCTCATTGATTGGCCAACAAGAGTTCCCAGGCCAAGCCCCACTTGGTCATGATTTGGGCCCTGATTGACTCAGTGAATGTAAATAGCAATAATTTCTGGTTTGGCCAGTAACCCTGAGGGTCTTGCCCTCTCAGACAAAAAAATTTTTTTTAAAGTAAAAGAGACCACTGTCTGCCTCATTTCTTACCTAGCTTTAATCACTGGTTGGGCATAGCCTTGCATCAAACTGAAACTTGTTAAAGACCTTAGCTTCTTGAAAGTCATAGAATCACTTCCCTGAGGTCAAGGTCCTCTATGAGAATGAAGGACAAGCAACAACAAATGAGGAACTGAAGAAAATAGTTAAATGACTTGCTTAGAATTTCTTATTCCAATACCAGAGCTCTATCCAGTGTCAGCCAGCTGCTACAAGGTGGTATATAACACTGAGTTATTAAGATGCCTCAATCAGGGATTATATAAATCTAAGGCTTCTCTAGTCTCCTGAAAAGGGTATGGTTATAAAAAATAATGATTAATAATGAAGCCATAAGTCTTGACTCTACTTATGGAACAAGTTAAGATTTATTCATGGTTATAAAAATATACTCTAAATGAACACAACAAAATATAAACTATAATTTCCAATCAATAGTTTTATCTAGCTAGCAATTAGTTCTCCTCTTTTTAGGATATACATCCCATTTTTCATCCTTCTATATTTTCTCTTTCAAAGGATAGGCATGATAATAGGGTTGCAGAAGAATGGGTCTCTGCCATATAATTCAAACACCCTTACAGAAATTACCATTCCAAATATTTAGTAAACTGTAGATGGCAGTAAAATAGGGGTACACATAGTAAGTACCTTAATAAATGATTGTTAACAATCTACATAAAGATTAAGTCTGAGGGAAATAGCTTTTGCCCCTTTGCAGTTCAGAGCTTAATTCTGACACAAAATTATAGGTGAAATAAATCTAACCAAAATCTGAACTTGTACAAAAATACATAATTTCAATAATACATTCAACTAAAAAAGACAGTTAAGTCTAAGAGGTTTTAAGTCCAAAAAAGAAAAAAAAAAAAAAGCACAAGAATTGAATGCTTAGGCAAAGTAGTTCCAAAGAAAAAGTCCTTATGTCACAAGAACTGACTCTATAGAACAATTAACATTTTTACAAGGACATTATGTTGCATTTCCAGAACTTAAACTTTTTATATCATAGGTACCTGCCTGAAGCTTTATATATCCTCTGAAAATACGAGCTTTGAGATAACTACTCAAAAAAATTGTGAGACAGAATTTTAATTTCTATATAACTTATCGAATTTACATATATTACAGTTTAATATACAAAAATGGATAAAATAAAAAATATTTTGCTCACCTGAATACTTCTTTAGCATGGGAAGGATTCAAAGCGTTAAACAAAAAGTAGGCAACGATGTGAAATGCATCACTGTTAGGTTTGTCAAACATGTTCCTAATTGTTTTTTAAATGATAAGAAAGAGTAATTAGTGAATATCAGTAACAGTATGCTTTTTATGAATTTCTTTGAGGGAGAAAATTAACAACTTAAAATTTCTCATTCACAAACATTGTACAATTTATAAAATCTAAGTGAATTTTTGGGAAATACTGATCAAAAGAAATAATCTATGACACCTTGCATTAATAGTAAATATTCCCATGAAAAATACCTAATCAATTAGTGCATGGATCTATTAGCTCTAAATTCCTCAGACTTATCAAAGTTTGTGAGTCATTTAATATAAGATAATCATCAATTAAGATGCTGTATCTACCAAAGGAAATGAAAAAAAAAAACTAATGAACACTGAAAGGTCAGATTCCAGGCCACATTGAAAGGTCAGGTTCCAGGCCACTCACATCTATCTTCAACATCCTTAGAAGGAGAGCCCCATAATGGAAAAAGCAAGGTGTTTACAGCCAGGAGGGTTGAAGTCAGAGGTTTTGATGTTTATTATTTTAAACAATTCACTTCACCACTTTAAATTTCCCTTTCCTTTATCAGTAAAATGCGAATAATGCTCATATAATCTACCTTACCGAAGCAGGGTTTTGCACACTATCAAGTACTTTTAAAACATGAATTATCCTAGTCTATTTTCTATGGGCTTTATTTTCTTCATCTGAAAATAATAAAGATTAAATAAATCTTCTCTAAGGTCCCTTCCAGCTCTAACATGTTATTTAGTATAAAGTAATGTAGGTTGATTATAACGGGACACCTAATGGAAGAGGTTAAATTCCAATTTAACCTTTCCAATTATGAGATTCTGGCTCTCTGAAATTCCAAAAGTAAATAAACGAGATAAACTACTTGTTTCCGTCCCAGCGTGACACCGGTCCCGTCCCAAACGCTTACATGCCCAGCTTCGTGTGCGACGTGAGCTTCCCAGCTTCAGCCGCAGCCTTGTCCGGCTCGAAACCCAGCGCTAGCAGAAAATGCCACAGATGTTCCTTCTTCCAGGCCCCGGCCCCAGGTCCACCGCCGCCGGCGGCGGAGCTCATGGTTCGTAGCTGCTTCCTCCGGGGGCCGCGGCCCGGCGCACAAGGGAGGCCCAACGCCGGAGGCAACCACGGCCCAGAGGGGAGGGACAGCAAGGACGACAAAGACCGGGCCCCGAATAGCGTCTTTCTTCGCCGCTCCCTTACATGCCGCCACTTTTCCCCCGGCGACAGCCGACACAACTGCCTTTACCCATCCCAGTCCACAAGGGAGCCGCCATTTTGTTATCCCCTGAAAAAACCGCCCAAAGCAGTCGGGTTCAACGGAACCGCCAACGGCAACGCCTCCCCACCCCCTGCGAATGGCGTCACTTCCTGAAATCTTCCCTGATGTGATTGGCCTAGGTTGCCTGGTGGCCGCAAGGCGCGCGCTTTAATCCGAGACTTTAACTAACGTTCCTCTCCAAGAAACTATGAGCCCCATGGTGCTTTGCGCGGAAAGGAAATGAGAGGTAAATGAGGGTGTGTCTACATAACCACTAATAGTACCGAAATCCGACAGAGGAGGCATTTTTTTACTGAAAGATAAGGATTCCGTATTGGAAAGGGAACTAAATAAAATAACCTAATACTTTGGAATTGTAGCAGATTAAAGGAGATAGAACTGGACCGGATCTTAAGAGATCTTCTAGAAAAAATGCTATCCAGTTCCAGAGAGAGAATTGAAAAACTCAGTGCAAATTGAAGTATGATTTTTCACTTTTTTTTTCTCGCTTTTTTATTTTTATTTTTTTGAAACTTGGCTAATTGGTGTCACATTTCTTGCCTTTTTAATGGGTAGAGGAGGGGCAGATGGGAGGAAAAGAATTTGGAGTTTAATTTTTTTTTTAATTCGTGGTAAAAAATAATAAAAATTTTAGCGGAGAAATTCTATAGCTCACTTATTTTACAGATAAAGAAAATGTGGTGCAGAAAGAAAATTAATTGGTTCAGTGGTACCCATCTAAAAAAGAGGAGAATCGATGACACGGCTTTTTTCCCCCATTTTTTTCAAATAAACTAAGGCCTAAAGTGGTAATGTGACTTGCCAATGTCACAATTAATAAAGGGCAAAGCTGTATCTGAATTGATAATTGAAGGAATGCCTATCAAATGGGGAATGGCTGAACAACATGAATTGTGATGAGGTACTATTAAACTGTGGAATATGATTTATGGGGTAATTTCAGTAAGAAACATGGCATCACCCTATGAATTGATGCAGAGAAATGAGAAGAACCATGAAATCATTGTGCATGGTAATTGCAATTGCTGTAATGATCAACTGTGAAAGACTTTGCTTTTCCCATCAATGCAATAAGCCAAGATAATTTCAAAGGACTTATGATAAAAAAAATTTTAAAAAATGCTATCCACCTCTAGAGAGAACTGATAGAACCTTAGTGTAAATTGAAGTATAATTTGTCACTTTTTAGTGTTTGTTTTTTTTTAATAGTATGGCTAACGTGGAAATTACATTTTGCATGGTTTCACATAATTGATATGTTGTCTCTTCAATGCATGGGGAGGAGTGAAAGGAAAAAAATCTGAAATTCAAATTTTTAAAAGAAAAGAGTTGAAAAGGAATAAAATTTTTAAGCGCTATAAATATTTTTGTACCTCTGACTAATCCTTCCCTTGTTCTATCTTCCTCTCTTACAGCTCCTTCCCCTTTCCCTTCTATTTCCCTGTTGAGTGAAATGTATTTCTGTACCTTACTTTGTATATATGTATATTGCTTCTTTTGACTAGTTCTGATGAGAATACAATTCAAGTCTTACCATTGCCCCCTCCAGTTTGTATGGATGTCTTCCTTATGCATCCTGATTAAACCCTTTCCATTCCCCCCTCACCCACAGTGTATTTTTCTTCCCTTCTCTTTCCATCCTTTTCTTAAGATCATCAACACATAACAGAACTACTCCCAGACTTTGTCTAATTGGAATCTCTTTATGGACCCTGGTGATGGTAGGGTTCAGAGGGGACATTGTATCATCATCCTATATTCAAATTATCAGGAGTTGATAATCCCTATTTAGTCCTTTATCGTTGTTAATTTATGTTTACTTTTTTTTAATGTTACTCTTCTGTATTGGAATTGTAGAGTTTTTCTGCAGCTCTGGTCTTTATATCAGGAATGCTTGGAAGTCCTCTATTTCATTAAGATTCCTTTTTTTTCCCCCTGTAGCATTAGAATTTTTCTCAAGATAAATTATTTCTGGCTGCAAGCCCTATCCTTTGTTTTCTGGAATATTGCATTTCAACTTCTCTACTCCTTTATACCTTTGGCTACTCTATCATATGGGATCCTGCCAGTGACTCCTTAGTTCATCAATTCTTTATTTCTGGGTGCTTGCAATAATTTTTTTTTCTTTGACCTAGAAGCTCTAGATTTGGATTATTCTGTTCCTGATAGTTTCATTTTGGGGTTTCTTTTAGGAAGTAACCAGAGAATTCTTTGTTTCTACTTTGCTATCTGGTTCTAAGAAAATAAAGGCAGTTTTCTTCTAATATATATATATGTATATATATGTGTGTGTGTGTGTGTGTGTGTGTGTGTATATTGTTGTTGTTGAGGCAATTGGGGTTAAGTAACTTGCCTAAGGTCACACAGCTAGGAAGTGTTAAGTGTCTGAGATCAGATTTGAACTCAGGTCCTCCTAACTCAGGGCTGGTGCTCTATCCACTGCACCGCCTAGCTGCCCCTCTAATATTTCTATAAATAGAATATGTAGGCACCCCAAGATCTGCAGATGTTTCTGTTTCTATGCTAAATTGGACTAGACAAAGTACTCACTGTGACCCTTAATGGATTTCCCCATCAGAATTCCATTTGGTGAATGTTAAATATATTTGGAGGAATATGTGGATAGAAGCTCCCCACAGTGTTTCCCATTCTACCATGTTGACTCCCAAGGCCAAAATTAAGAAGTTAGACATTTTTTAAAGGCATAAACTAGTTGGAAAAATCAACTTGGGAAGAATGAGGTAATTTGATCATAGATTAAATCAGATGGCATCATGTGTTGGGATTAGGGAAAGAATCAGACATACATCTAGATTTATATATAATGGCCCAGAAAATTCCACTATGAGTATTCTAGCAGCAAACCAGTCTAATAGTTTCCTCCCCTTGAGAGTGGGAAGAAAGAATTGAGTTCCTACTCCACTTCTGAGGACAACCTTATGTATTTTAAAATTATAGATCAAAAGACTTAAGACTGGTCATCGGGTATCAGTAGCAACATCCCAGAACAGCATAGAACATCATATTCATTAAGAATTGACTTACCAAGGACAACAAAATTCAACAAGAGCATCAACTCTTGGAGCCCCACGGAGTTATGCATAAGGAAAACTTCTGGAGGTATCCCAGGGAAAATTAACCTGATGTAAAAAACATCAATAAAAACTCATAAAAATATGTAATTGTGGGAGTGTTCCAGATTGGAGAGGGGGTGTTCTTTGTAGCAATTTTGTAGCAATGTTGTCTCAGGAATCATCCTTTTCTAAAGCTAATTAATTCTAGCCAAGTAATTGATAATCAGTGGGGGGCACAAACAGATTCGAGTTTCTGAACAACAGTACTAGAAGATATAAACCTTTACCCTAAAGAAAATGAAGTCAGTTTTGTAGGATTCAATCTATCCAGTTTGAGGTGGTAAAATGAACCCAGAAGGAGTGCTACATATTTATCTGCATTTATTTGTGGCATCCTCCATTAGTATATAAGCTCCTTAGGAGTCGGCAGTGTTTCATTCTTTGTGGTTGCATCTCCATTGACTTGAAAGTAGTAGGCTCAATATTTTAACATAATTAACATGTAGTGGATATCCTGCCATCTAGGGGAGGGGTGGGGAGTTGGGGGAAAAATTTGTAACGGAAAGCTATGTAAGGGTTATTGTTGAAGAATTACCCACACATATGTTATGCAAATAAAATAAAAAAAATTAAATTAAAAAAAAAAACCAGAACCAAAAACTCAAATTCAAATCAAATAAAAACATATAAATAAAAAAATAAAAAAATAATTGTATTACCAATTAAAAAAATATTAAGCATTTGGAATATATTTCCATATGACAAAAATGCATAAACAATTAGTCTATGCTGAATCTTTGATAATTATTCTTTAATAGTGGCTCTTACACATTAAATGTTTGTTTAAGATTGAGTTTGATTGAGACAAAGACCTGAAAATTTACAAATCTGTTGAACGTCCATTTTTTTCATTCCATGTAGTAGACACTTTTTCTGAATATAATATGTTTATTCACAGACCTAGTTTCTCTGATTGCTGATATATATTATTCAAGGAGCTATGATCTTTTATTGTAGCTGCCAATAAATTTTGTACAATTCTAAAAAAAAAAAAAAAAAAGTAGTAGGCTCTTTTTAAAGAAATAAATATTGTTTCTCATATCATCACAGATATCCCAATTTTCTATCCCCTCCTCTCTCAGAGAGCCATCCTATACAATGAATAGTATTATTTTAAAGAGGAAAAAAATCAACACAATTGACACCTTAAAAGAGTCCAAAAACATGCTATATGTAACATCTGTGGACTTTCCACTTTCACCAAGAGCTGAAGGGATGAGGAGGGGGGTGGAATGTCTTTATATCATTTAAATCTTGATCTTTATAACTCTGTTACATTCTCTTTTGATGGGAGTGGGGGAAAGATAGTTGTTCTTTCTATGTACATTATCAATGTAGAATAAGGCAATCCTGGGTATCTAATTTGTCCTTCTGAATTCACTCTTCCTTTAACTTCAAAGATAAGAGCTATTCAAATAGCATTATTCATAATGAATAAAAGACAGATCTCAAATGGCAGTAGTCAAACTTTATTTCAAACGTTTCAGTGATGAAATTATGAAGCCAAATTAATAGCCGTCACAATCAGAATTTCTTATACATACTATATAAAGAAAAAAAAATTAGACTTCCAGTGTTTTTGACAACAAATTAAACAATTCAATTCAGGGTTGAAGAGCCAGCAGAGGACATAGAGAAGAGCAGATTAAAGACGTAGAAGGAATAAGAGAGTGTCTCAGAAGCCAAAGGAAGAGATAGAATCCAAAAGGAGAAAGGTGATCAGTAGGGGCAAATGCCCCATGCAGAGGCTCAAAAAAAGACCTTGAGACTTAAGAATTCTGAACAACACGGTGATCAAATATGATTCCAAATGACTGATGATGAAAGATGTTAATCACTTTCTAATAGAGCAGTGATGAAACAGAATGAGACATTCTTTGACACGACAAGTAGGAGAATTTGGTTTTGCTTGACTATACTTATTAGTTACAAAAGTATTCTTTTTTGTTTGTTTCTCCACCTACCCACCCAATGGGGTTTACTATGGGGGAAAAAATGTTGGAAAATGTAAAAGATATATAATGTTGATAAAATAAAATAAAAGAACTTGGAATTAAGTTGGAATCCTTTCAAATAGGGATTGTTTCTTTCATTGTATTTGTGCCCACAGCACCTAGCAGTGCCTGGCCCACAGTAAGAGATGATTGATTTTTATCTTTTGGAAGGAGTTCCATTAGCCAAGTTAAATGGAGTTAATGAGGGAAATAATGAGTGGTTCAACTTTTCAAGAAACCTAAGGGACAAGAAAGCTGAACTATAACTAGCTAAGACAGGAAGATCAACAAAAGATATTTTATAGCAAATACAAAAGAAGTAGTGAGAAAGAAGGGGATGATGTATCTAGAGAGGATAATTCTTAGAACAAGATCACAGAAATGGGTGAGATTGGGACCACTCTTTGAAGAGTGGAGCGCTGGAGGAAGATGGGTCAGAGTCTTTCTTCAGAGTATTTGCTATAAGCATGGAGAACAGGAATGAAGCAGGGGACTTGAATGAAAAAGAAGTTTGTAACAGTTGCTCTGGGTATGAAATAAGGAATCAATAAGATTAAAGCAAAATTTACTATCACTCCTCAAGCCTATATAAATATTTGGAGAAATTTCATGATTTAACAAGGTAAAATGGCATATTCAAGAATATCAGTTTGTCACTCCTTATTCGTTATTCCGACTTGGGTTAACGGATCCATTACACCGTGAATAATCAGCTTCATCCTCCTCATCCAAAGCTAAAATGTCTGGAATTTCATAAGTTTCAGAAGATAAGTCAGTGATGGTAAAATCTGGCACCTGAAAGAGAAGAAACATATTAAAAGTAATGACTACTTAAACTAAAAAAATGTAGAGAATGAAAACCTGTCTCATCAGAGACAATTGTCTGATTCTTTTCAAATAAGAATACTTTAAAAAATTAAAAAATGTAATTTTGTTACACAAATATAGGTTTTTATGTACCAGATTTTCTTAAAGAATAAAGCATTCCTATTACAAATCTATAGTTATAGGATAAAAGGGAGGCAGTTAGTTGGCTCAATGTAGAGTACCAGGTTCAAGTCAGAAAGACTCATTTTACTGAGTTTAAATCCAGCCTCAGATACTTATTAGATGTGTGTCTTGGCAAGTGAAAAGAGATAACTGGGTGTCAAATGCCTGACCTAGGGTCAGGAACATTTGAGTTCAAATCCAGCCTCATCAGATATTTACTGAAAGTGTGACCCTGAGGAAGGTCACTTAACCCTGTTTGTCTCATCTAAAATGAGCTGCAGAGGGAAATGACAAATCATTCCACTATCTTTACCAAGAACATCCCATGGAGTCACAAAGAACTGGACACAACTGAAATAACTGAACAAGAACAAGGATAAAAGGATCAGAGATATAGAGCTGAATAAGACTGAAACTGAGTCCCTAACTGACTTGCCCAAAGTCAAAGTAATAAAAATGGTTAACATATATATAGCGCATTTACTCTGTGGTAGCCACTGTGCTAAGAGCTCTATATTATCTCATTTGATTTTTCACAACAACCCTGGGAGGAAGGTATAATTATTATCCCCATTTAACATTTGAAGATACTGAGAGAAACCAGAGCTTGGGACTTGCCTAAGATCACAAAGCTGGTAAATGGAAGATCCAGAATTTGAACTTAGTACTCATGACTTTTATCACTGAATATTAACTTGTTTATACCTTAAGGTAATAATATAATAAAGTAAAGTAATAATCCACAGGCAGACTTCCAGCAATTTCAGTCCTCTGAAACATATCCACAAGCAGACAGAAGATAGAAAAAATCTTTAGTATTTTTTTTAAATGTATCATAAAGCTTATGCATTTTGCTCTATAGGAACAAAATGGATAATCAGAGCCTTACTTCCCCTTCAGACACAATTCTAACAATCTTGGTAATGTCTTCCCCATCCCTTAGCCAATTAGAAGCAGCCAATAGTAAGTGTACTTACTAGCACACTAACAGCACCAAGTTATAAGGACATTAAAGAAGGCAACAAACCATTATATCTAACACAGTGGAAATATAATAAATGGTTATTGGATTAATTATTTGAAAGCAATCTGGAAGAAGCTTAATTTGTTGACTGGGAGTTCAGTCTAGCTAATTGATCCCATAACTATTTTCTTATCCTTAATCAGATATTTAAAAGTGTCTGTTTGCAAGGCAGGCAAAATCTTACAGGATAGATCCTTTGCCTATGGTTCTCAACATGGGATACTCTAAAAAGCTCAAATCTCTTCATGAAAGGCCCACTTAGAGATTATAAACTATAGATCTCCAAGAACACCTAAAATAGTTTCAAAAGTTATTACTTTTTGTACATAGAAAAACAGGTAGATATACAACTAATGCACTAGATCAGTTGTGATTCGACCCAACTATTCTGGAAAATAATTATGCTAGAAAAAATTCAAAATGTTCAATACCTCAGACCCAGTGATCTGACTGTGGGATTTATGCATTACAGTGGCTAATGACAAGAAAAGATCTATAAAAATATTAATAAAGGTTCTATTTGTTACAATACCATTACTACCATCTCTGCCATCCCCAACAAAAAAAAAGTAAACAAAATTCTATGATTAATGATTGGAGAACAGCCAGCAAACTATCTTATATGGATGTGATGGAATATTATTAGAACACAAAAATAAACCTTGAGGAATTCAAAGCAATATGGGAATAGTTCATGAAGTAATACACAGTGAACAAAAGACAGCCAAAAGTACAATGTGAACACTAAAACCTCAAAAAATAAGATAACTTTCAACAGTAACAAATCTCAAATCAAAAACTACAGGAAACATTGTTATTAGCTTAAAAGCATACAACTTTTAAAAAAAACTGTTAAAGATGAAAGTTGCATATACTCATCAAAATCACTCAGGTGTTGTTTGATTTAACTATTTTCAATGATTTTGCATTGTGAAGGATTCAGCTGGGAACAAGATGGAAATTGTCATGTGTTGAAACAAAATTTTCCACAAAATTTAAAAAAAAAAAATTAAAATCTCTCAGAACTACTCAAAATAGCTCAGCTTCCTGATATCCAGTCCTTGTAGACAATTAAGATAAAAAATAGCATCTAATTATAGTTAAAGTCCTTAAAGGTCTCCAACAAAGCTTATTTGAGTATAAAGAAAAAAGTGGATGAGAAATTACATCCTGAAAGGAATCTATAATACAAGACCTTGTCTAGTCTAACTATCTTTAAGATAAAACTTCCCTCCTTTATTTTCAGAGGCGTGGGATCCATATATGTTGGACATTGAATATATTGTCACACTCAGGTGAAGTGTTGGTTAGTTTAGCTCACCAGCTTTTTTTCCTCCTCTTCCCCAGCCATTTTGGCTCAATGGGTAGGGAAGGGGGAGGGATATATTTAAAACTGACATCAAAACTAAAGATTTAAATGAAAATTGGGTTTTGAGATAAATTTTAAAATGAGCAAACTTCAATCTCTCTATAAGAATCCTAAGAGGAAAATGCAATAAGTGATTATTATTTAAATGGTTAGAATTGGTAGGATAAGAACTTGTATTGGACTATATGGACTGGGATTCAAGAGAAAGCAGGGTTTGAAACCTTGTCTTTAATATTTATTCCTTGTGTGGCCATGTAGCAAGTCAATGAACCCAGTTTGGTCCTTTATAAAAATGGGAGTAGTAAAAGCCATAGAGCTTATCTCTTAGATATCAAATGATGTTATATGTTCATAAAGTTCTTTACAAATCTTAAAATACTCTGAAAATTTCAGCTATTGACATTACTTTCATTTAATAGCATCATCAATGAAATAATCAAATGTGATTCCAGAGGAGTGCTACCCATATCCTAGCAGAGAGGTCACTGACTCAGGATGCAGAATAAAACATATTTTTGGACATAGTGTAAGAATTTGTTTTGCTTGAGTATTCACAGTTGTCACAAGGATTTTGTGTTTCTTTTCTTTTTTGTAATGGAGGGTTGTGGTAAGATCAGAAAATCAATTTCTGTTCATCAAAAATAATTAATATTCTTGGAAAAAAAGCTTACACACAAAATTCTTAAGAGGATTCTGATTCTTTAATATGCCCCAATTTCCTCTCGGATTCTGAAAGCAATGACATTAACTTCGGGTAGGGGTTTCCCCAGTAGATCTTTAGGAAAGAGACCTATATTTTCCTTTCAAGTTATTTCAGTCTGAACTGGAAGAGTCAAAATCTTTCTGATAGCCTTACAGAATATGAAAATTGCTCTATATCCCAAAATAACTCATCATTATATTGCATTATTAAATTGACAAAAAAAACTTTTCCTAACAATAAAAACAATAGTAATAATAGCCAACATTTATAGAGGGTTTTAAGATTTGTGAAGCACTTTACACACTTAAATTTGATCCTCACAAGTACCCTGTGAAGAAAGTCCTATGTTACCCCCACTTTCCAGAATAAAAGAAGAGACTGAGAGTGAGGTTAAAAAGTAACTTGCTAATGCTCTGAGATGATCAAGCTATAAAAGACTGCTATTCTCAGCAGTACATGATCCATGACTCTCTGAAGGATTTATGATGAATAATACTATCCATACCAAGAGAAGGAACAGATTGGGTCTAAATACAAACTGAAACATTCTCTCTCCCTCCCTCCTCCCCTCCTCCTCTCTCTTTCTTTGTCTCTCTCTACTGTGTGTGTCTCTCTCTACTTTTCTTAAGGTATTTTTTTTTTGCTTTTGTTTTTAAGAGTGGGAAATTTTTTTTTCATAACATGACTTTTATGGAAATGTTTTGTATAACTTCACATATGGTTTCTTAATGGGGGCTGGAGGTAGAGATAAAAGAAAGAATCTGGAACTCTAAAGTTTTAAAAACAAATGTAAATTTTTTTAATGTGAGGGAAAATATTAAATTAAAAAAAATAACATCACACAACTAAGTAAATGAAGCAAGATAGAAAGTATATAACAACTTTGTGATTTAATAAAAGTATCAGTATTAAAAAAATAAGGATATAGATTCAAAGGTAAAGTGACTATCATTATCTTAAGGTCTTAGAGCTAAGAAATATCAAAGGTAGGATTCAAGACCAAGGCTTCTGGCTACAGGTCCACTGTTCTATTATGGCAAGATGTCTCTCTAAACACAATGGACTAAGCTCATGGTATTGTGCCTCCACTCTATATTTTCCTAAATTCCCTTTTTGTTCTCCTATGACTACATTTCTATCTTATCCTCAGAATCAAATTGTCTTATTATTGCCTTCAGGAACCAGAATTCCCTTTGTTTGAATGAACATGTTCTTGCCCAGTATGCTAATCCCACTAGAATTTTTTTTATGCCATCCCAGGGACCAATCATTTTCCCAGGACTGAGTCCCCTATACCTGTCACCAGCCCTTTCCAAAGCCAATCACTTGCCTGGACCTCTGCAAGTGGCTCAGTCCTTCATCCTTAACCTGTCTCTGTGTAGGTAGACTTATATTGTTAACACAGCATAATAGCCAGAAAACCAGACTCCAAGCCAAAAAGACCTAGGTTCAAGTCTCATCTTTGATATATAATGATGGTGTGAACCTGAGGAAGTCAACTCTGTGTTGTTAGCAACTCTAAATTATAAAGTGCCAATTAGTACTGGTAGTGGGAACTTCTATATTAATGAAATTATAGATCTCGTCCCTATTCCATAGGTTAAAAGTTCAGACTCAGTACGAGCCTGGGTATCATTGAAAGAATATTGCATTTGGAACCAATCGTTTTCAATTCCTAACTACTTCACAACCTATCTGATTTTGGATCAAGTCACTTACACTTCTCAGTTTCTTCATTTGTAAAATGCTAAATTCTATGACCTTTTGGCTCTAATTCTTTGATCCTTTTATCCTATGACTGATACTGTCCATATTACCTTGGACAAGTCCAAATTTTAACCTTTGGGCCAGTTGGATGAAATGATCTCTGTAGTCTTCAACTCTAAACATATATCCCATTTTTTCTACTTTACAGACAGGAACATTATTTTTAGAAAGGTTGAATAACTACTTCAAGTTTGCATGGTTGGAAAAACAGGACTTGATTCTCATTTAACTAGGGGCAATGTGTTTCACACTTAATCAGATCCTATAAAAGCCAATAAAGGGGTTGTGGAGCCCAATTCCTGGCTGATCATCCTTGCAGAACCATTTGTTCCCTTTGCCCATCTAACAGAACTTGAGCTGCTTTAGAAAAAAATAACTACTGTAATAACACTGAAGTTGACTTACATCTGCAGGCAACTGGCCTTTCATCTTTCCCTCATGTAAGCACCCCCTCTGTCCAGTCCCTGACCTGGAAACTATCAAAACTGTCATGATGGCGTGTCTGAGAGGAAACTTTCATTTTGGAATCTAAAGGATGCATAGTGAACTGACAACATTCCAAGATTATTTCTAGGATGGAAAGTTCCCTTTGAAAAGCCTCCTGTTTGACCTTAACCTGAAGAATAAACAGTTCAAATGAAAGAGTGTAATCATGACTAGCTCCACTATAGGGTATAAATACGTAAAAGGCACCCACTGGAATGAAATGGGGAGCCTCAAAGGTAAGATTATTTTATCCAGTCACTAGCTGACTTTTAAAAATTATTTTTAAACCTATGTCCATCCTTCCCAGTAATAGAACATTGAAATGATCCAAGATAACTAGAAGAAAATTTGGGCCTATTTTGTTGCTTTTATGCCAGAAGAATCCACTGAATCACCTTTTAAAAAAAAAAAAAAAAAAACACAACTCATTCTGGAAGGACTTCTTCCTCTCAGTTTTCTAAGGGGTCATCTTGGACTTTAGAAATATCTCCAAGACTATCTTCTACGGATGTCTGTTTCCCAGAAACAGGACTGCACATGCATACATACATCAAGGGACCTTTTAGAAGTGGCTTCCTAGTGGGATTAGGATTACCTATGTCCACAAAGTAGGGGTGCCTATCATTAGAGGCAGTAAGGTAGGAGCCTAGAGTCAAGAAGACCTGAATTCAACTCCAGTTTGAGTGTCCCTGGTCCAAATCACTCAAGCTGTCTGCTTATTTTTTCGATTGTAAAATGGGGTAACAATACCATCTGCAGATCAAATGACTTGGTTGTTAGTGCTTAGCAGAGTGCTTAGCGAAGAGGTAGTGTTTAATAAATGCTTGTTTCTTTTCCTTCCTCCTGATATAAGGAGTTGACTCCTCTTCCCCCACCACCCCAGAAACCCAAAATATTAAAACAAAGTATTCTTCCCTGAAATATCTAGAATAAAAGGAGAAAGGAACTATCTACTTGGTTTGAATAACTGCCCTCCCCAAACCCATCATGTACTCTCCCTTAGTTAAATTATATTTACTTAACTGTACAAGTTGTGTCCCATTGAAGAAAATGGAGTTTCCTTAAAGGCAAGGGCAGTTTTTTCATTTTGTCTTTCTATGTTCTAGTACTGAGCACAATGGGGTAAATAATTATACATGCCTTTTAGTCTGTGTGATGTAAATACAGGCAGTCTTGGTCTTCCCGAGGAAAAACTAACTCCTGGACTACTATCTGAGACAAAGCTAATCTAAAACCTAACTTCACCTCTTCACAATGAGACAGCATCCAGAGGACTATTTTATAAAGGCTGTTAAGTGAGTACAGTAAATTTTTGGCCTCTCCAGGTCTTGTCTGTCTTCAACTCTATCCACTGTGCCACCAAATGACTTTAAAAAGAGAGAGGATTTAGTGGTTGTGGATTTGTTGTTGTTGTTTGGGGGAAGAAGGGGAAGCTAAGTGGTGCAGAAGTTCTGGAATCAAATGCAGCTTCAGACACTTATTATCTGTGTGCCTTTGGCCATGTCCCTTAACTTTTCAACCCCATTTATCCTCATAAAATTGGGATTATCATTATTCCCAAGACTGTTGTGGAAAAAAAAAAAAGAATATTTGTAAAGCAATTTTCAAACCTTAAAGGCTCTATGTGAATGTTAGCTATGATCACGGAATTCTAAGAATTTAAGTGTTTTGCCCAGAAGCACATAGGAAGGTATATGTCAGAGGCAACACTTGAATCCAGATCCTTCAGGTTTCCAGGCTATCTCCATATCTCGGGTAGCCAGGCAGCAAAGCAGACAGAGAGTTGTGATGGAAGAAAACTTAAATCCAATTTAAGCTTCAGCCACTATCTATGTGACACAAGGCAACCAACAATCTCTCTGCCTCCATTTTCTCATTCATAAAGTAGATACAATAGCACTTGTCTTCCAGAATTGTGAGGATCAAATGAGATAATAATTATGAAGTGCTTTAAGAATATTAAAGCACTATATAAATATTACTTCACTTTGGATATCATCCCCAGAGAAGATGAGGAATTTGCCTGTGGCAAAACAGCTACTGTGGGTCAGAAATGGGATTCAAGTTCTCCTCCAATCCCAGGACCATTAAGGGTTCAAAGTGGAGAAAAGGGAAATACTACATAAAAGGAATGTTAACTCCTGGGGGAAGACAGGAAAGAAATGGAGAGCTAGGCAAATTTAATTGTTCAACTGTCATTTAAGCCATGGAAGAGTGCTTGTTAAGAAATTGTTTACATTGACCTTCAACATGATAGAAAAGGTAAAAAACTAAGAATTGTAGTTAATATTATTCATCTGAACCACTGACCATTATCACTGATGCCTCATTACTTTAATAAGCATATATATTTACCATTAAGTAAGACTTGTTTTGTGAAAGCCATCAGAATTTTTTACATCACTATTTTTAGTGTTTATGCACAAGGTCATGATGAGAATATCAATCACAAGTCCCCGCCCCTCTTCTTTGTAATCTTTATTCAAATAATTTGGCACAATTATTGTGTTTATGTGACACAGAAGAGAGGCCTCTTTCTTTAAGCTATGATTTGGCCTTACTATTAAGACTAGGAAAAGCTGGAAGTAGTTTACATAAATTACAGTAAAATTAAAATCATTCTATTTGTTAGATATGCACCAAATTAAAGGTTTAACTTTTAAAAGGTTAACTTCAATTCTATCCAAAAGTTGCATTAATTCAGATATTCAGAGGTACATTATTTAAGTTAACATTCTGGCAGGCCATAAAGATGAGTTTTTAGGATAAGGAAATCCAGTTACCATATTGGGATTCCCTTGTGAATAAAGTATTTACAATACAAGATATCCAAAAGCTTTAATAGCTTAAGACTTTACTGAGCCTTTTGGGACATTATTGGGGGGGGGGGGGGGTTAGGAGTCCTAAGACATGAAATTTTGGGATCTCCATCATACTTCAAAATGGGAAGCTAGGTAGTACACTGGATAGAGAACCAGTTCTAGAGTCAAGAGGAATGCTTTCATTAGCCCAGACTTTCTGAATTCAAATCCTACTTCAGACACTTAGCTGTGTGACATGGGCAAGTCACTTAAGTGTTTGCCTCAGTTCCTCATCTGTAAAAATTAGCTGAGGAAGGAAATAGCAAAGTACTCCAAATATCCGTGTCAAGAAAACCCCAAATGAAAAGTCAGACACAAATGAAAAGAAATGATTAAACAAGTTATATTTCAAGTGATTTTTTTTTTTCTTTTCATCTAAAGAGAAATACTGGTTCATCTTTAAAGCTCAACCAGGCATAAAGAAATCTGTTAATTGGAGGCAGCTAGTTGATGTAGATAGAGCCCTAACCCTGAAGTCAGGAAGACCTGAGTCCAAATCTGGTTTCAAACACTTACTCCTAACTGTGTGACACTGGGCAAGTCACTTAACCCCAACTGCCTCAGCAAAGAAAAAAGAAAAAAAAAGAAAGAAATCTGTTAATTTTATTAGAAATTGGTGTCACTGATTCCCTGGTAGCTAAAGCATTTAATTTACTCTAATCCATATGAAGTATATATTTGCATTATAAGTACTCATCTTTATTGGGGGATTTGATCAATTTACTGTTACCTTAACCTTAATAAATGATCTAAGAAAGTAGATATTTGCATACATTCACCTAAACTTTTCGGGTTCTTTTAAGTTAGAAAGTGCCCAAACTATATCTCTTGACACCTGTATATAGACAGATACTTTAAAAAAAAAAAAAAGGAAAAGAAATCCTTCACTGATTTATGAAAAGAATTGCAGATAATTAAAAGCCTGGATTCTCAATGACTATATACTCTGGGGATAAGTGCATAGTCAAACTTTTTCTGATTCTTCTTCCCTTGTTCAAAGCCAGATTAGTCTGTTGCTTCTATAAAGCATGTTCTGTAGTTATAAGAAAAAATTAAAACTAAAACCATTTGAACAGCAAAGTCATGAACAATCATGAAGGTTTAATATACAGTAAGCAAATGTCTGAGTTGAAATAACATATGCTATTAGACAATTTTCTTTAGAGAAGTTACAAAGATCTGTTTCAGAAGAATTATCTAGAACCAAAGACAAAAATCCCATAAAGTCCTAGAAGGTGGCCAACTAGCTTCTGCTGAAAGTTCTCACTCTTTTCTCATTTTCTACCCACTCGCTCTCAGTTGTATACAGCAGAAATCCAATCCTGCTTCCACATGCCAAATTCTTTACATATGTATAATATACATATTATTTATATACATGTATGTGTGTGTATGTATAATACCCTTGGGCAGACATCACCAGTTCATTCAACCATTTCTCATGACATAGTCTTTAGTGCTCTATCATCCTGAATATGTTCTAACTCAGAGGCTAACCTGGGGTCAAATGAACTTGAAATAGAAAAAAGATTACATCATTATTTTAATATATTTATTTTATTGATTGTAGTCTTATGAAGTTTATTTTATATTTATAAAATATACTTGTAAAACATTCTGACAAGGGATCTATAAGCTGCAGAATGCCAAAGTATCCAAGATACAAAAAAAGATTAAGAACTCTTGCTCCAATGTGTCTTCTCTAATTTGCTAGACTAACTCAAGATGAAAACTTCTTGCTACTTGGGGAAAAAAATCAAATGTTTACAACTAGAGTTTGGGTTTTCTTTAAAAGAGGAAGACTTAAAAGGTCTTTCTCACTTCTACCAGTTGCTAATGCCATTATAGACATTATGTGGTACATTATTTTGCTCTCTACATCTATCTCCCTAGAGAATGTAAATTGCTTAATGTTGATACATCAATTCATGTTGTTTTGCTCCTAAAAGTCTGACTTGGAATTTTAGTTTTTTTTATGCTAGCTAAAATGTACTTGTTTATAACAAACTTGTGAGGGATACAGTCTTAGCCCCATCTTGCAAGGGACAAAGAGGGTCAGACAAGTCATTTGCCCAGGATCACCCAGATGTTCCTGACTCCAGGTCAGTACTTACAAGCAGCATGTTATAGTGCAGTGGTGTCAAATTAAAATTCATTAAACTGTACATAAAGGATTCCTGAGAGTCACACAATGACTTAGGAAACCACATATCGACATTACCTATGTTCAAATGTATTTTTGTTTCTTTCATTATTTCCCAAATACAGTTAGATCTTAGGCTGCAATCTGGGCCTTATGCTCAAAAGGTCTGGTATAGCAAATGCAATATTAGACTTGGAAGTCAGTAACACCTAGATTCAAATCCACTTCTCATTTACCAGCTATATGTGAGCCCCTGGGGAAGTATCTTCGCCTGGGTGGGATTCAGTTGATGACCTCAAAGTTTAACATTCCTTTCGGCTCTAAATCCATAATTAGCTATGACTTCATGGTTATCCACTACAGTAGTCTGCCTTGTATGTGGCTCTGGATTAAACATCAGCTTTATAAAATAAGCAAAACAAGCAGATACTAGTCTGGATTTAGTATCTAATCAACATTAAATCCCTATTTAAAATACTAATGATTCAAAATGATGGTGGCTATCACATGAACAATTTGTTTTGTTCCAGTTCTGTCATCCTGGGGCTCAACAAATTTAGGTTTCATGTAAAATTCAACTTTCCAATTCAGAAATCTCTATTTTAAGAAAAAGGTGTGTATGAAGGGGTACTATTATGTACACTTTGAGGTCACTTTGACATTCATTCATTCTGTCTACCTATATAAAATGATCATAATACCTTCCTGATTTTGACATGGCAGGCACCAGAAACAAGAAAACACAAATCTTGGAAGATTACTGGGAAGAGGAGACAGATTGCCACTATTCATGAAAATATTAAATAAGCACTAGTGTGCCTAAAGATCTTAGCCAACATTTCCATTTAATTTTCCCAAAAACCCAATGAGAAAGGTATCACTGTATTACCTCTAGGTCAAAAAACAGGGGCAGAAATTTACCCAAAGTTAATGGCTCATGAATAGACTTTGAACCTAGATCTGATCCTACATCAAAAATTCCTTGCTATTATATCATGCTGCCTCCTCTCCATAGTTAAGAGTTTTCATTAATCACTTTTTAAAAGAAAAACTGCCAAGTATTTACCAAAATATTCTATGGAAGCTAGAAGGGCAAACATTTAGGTTCTCCAAGAAAGAAAGTCAATCTATTCAATGTTCACTATTAATGTTAAGTTAGTTTTAGTCTTCCAGTGAAGATAATGAATAGTTAATGATGAATATTATTGAATAGAAATAGGAAATTAAAAATGAGTAAGAAATAATGAAGTAGAAAAGTGCTTAAGGAGACCTTAATTTGGTAAGAAGTGACTAACTAACCCCTTGCCACTCCTACTCCTGAATGAGATTAAGTACTAGAGTACTAATTAATTTCCTGAATTCTTCTCAGCACTATGTCCCTTTCCTTTCTCTTTAGGATGCTAACTCCCCACAATTCTAATGAGAAGTCAGCCTTGACATCTTCTGCCCTAGGTCTGAGTAGGAAGGACTCAACCACAAAGAGCCCATCTCATAAATGAAAAGGGGCGAGGGGTGTGGAAAGTTAAGAAAGGGCCAGTGATATCTAGCTATAAGCTACATTTGAAATGTTTCCAACTTTTCATTTTTAAAAAGCATTTTTAAAAGTTTTTTTTAATATGAAGCAATTTTCCTATAATTTAACCAGCCAGCTTTATGCTTTAACAGGTATGTGCACAAGATAAACTTGATAGAAGGCTAGACACAAAGTACCTAGAACAAACAGGATGAATCTGAAGATACATACTAGTAAGAAACGTTTTATTAATTTTCAGTATTATTTAGAACAAAAAAAAATTTTAGGTCAAAATAACTGTCAAAGTTCTCACATAAATGGAAGAGGAGAGAGAAATAAGAAGAAACCCCAATCTAAAAAGGGCCCCAACAAGTTTACTAGTTATGGCAATCACTTTTTATGAAGGTTTAGTTAATACAGTTGCTTAGCCAGAATAGATTGTAGGGCTATTTCTAGCCCTAACAAACCCTCAAGTAGTTGCATTGTTTACAAGTTCTAATCAAACTCTGACATCCGAATCTCCCATTTTTGCCTATCAAAGAGAACTTGACAGCCAGCCAGATGAGCAATGGAAATTCCCTGTGAACTGCCAAAACCCTTTAAAATTTAAAATCCATTCTCCCATTCTTCAGCAAGATTAAGGCTGAGACTTCTCTAAAACTGAGAAAGGATGCTGCTCATTAGCTCTGCCCCTCCCCAATGCAGCATGATACTTTTAACTTAGAAGAGTTATAGTGTCTAGATGGCAGAAGAAAATAATGTCATGTAAAAAGTTAAGCTGTGCTGCGTTCAAGCTGTTTATCCTCGTGGCTGGATGTCTCTCGCCATTGACTCTGGTGCTCAGCAATCCGAGATTCAGCTAGCTGAGGATAAAAAGGACCTACCAGCCAGTTGAGAGGGGTGTTGTTAACAAGATAATCCATCACATCATCTAAAGACTCCTTCATTTTCTGCAGCTGCCCTTTGCTGGAACTGAGGAGACCATCTGATACTTCCTTAAAGGAAGTGGCATTTCGAAATATTGTGTAGACTTCACCAGCCATTGCTCCAACATGGTGGGCTTGGTCTTGAATATTCTGGGGGAGTCCCTGGATACTGGACATAAGGGTAAGGCAGGTAGTCTGGAGCTGCTGTGTCAGGTTCTGAGCTATAGCTAGAGTCCGGGATTCAATGTGCTAGGAGAGGAAGAGAGAAAAAGAAATACAGCTCAAATTAATCTCCCATAGATCGCTTTGTTCTCTGGAGACATATGAGAACGACAAGACGTAGCATAAGGAATATATATATATGTATGTACATATATATACATGATTACATATTATAAAGAAAGCCTGAAGTTCCTCTTTAACAAATGAAGACAATAATCCATAGAGGAATGGAAATAAGCAGAAAGTTAGCTGTTGAGCCTATAGAACCATTATCTTGTATGTACAGAAGACTAAAACTAAGAGAGAAAACGACAAACTGGCAGAATTACATTAACTTTTAGTATTAAAGTACTCAAAATGCCAGAAAAGGCAACAGAGAAATTAGGTTATATGTATTACACATTTACTCAGGAATTTTCTAACAAATATGACATTTTTGTTTTATCCCAAATCGTCATTTACCTCAGCACAATGGGATTCATCACTGTCATCATGTCCTATACTCCTCTTCCATTCCAGCCATGAGAGATACAGCTTATCTTGGGCATCCTGTAGTTTCTGGTTGGCACTATTAACATTCTTCCTGGCAAACTCGATCTATGTTACATAAGAATAGAAACAGCCGTATTACAGCAGAAACAGGACTATCGTGAACTCAGGAATCTACAACCTAAGAGGTCAGACATTATTCTTATGAACTTTAAAAATGATTTAAATTAAGGTTAATTAATCCAGTCATTTTCAATTTAGATTGGGGTTTTTTTTGGGGGGAGGAAGAGAAGAGAAATTCCATGTAATCTGAGAATAAATAGAGTGGTTTTCTGATAAAGGGATATTAAGAATTTTAGTGTTACAAGAAGCCTTAGAAGTCTAATCTAACCCTACGCTAGTGATGCAGTTAAGGACTATAAGAGAATTTCACAGATAGGCAGGATTAATTTCTAGTCCAATTTCTTTCTGTTAAACTTCTTCCTACCTGTATCTTCTGAGGTATTCAAAAGTACTTTACCAATCTAATATATTGGTAAAATAATAACCCATTAAATTTACCACTATAATTTACATAGATTAAGGAGACACATACAAAAAATATTAGCATACAAAATACAAATTAAAACAACAGGTATTAACATAAATTTGAAAGAATTACAAGTTTATCTAGTTTTCATATGAATCATGATTAGGATTCATCAATATTTGTAATATGCCTTATTTCACAGTTTAAAATTAAGTTTGATAGAATGGTAACAATTTGGTATATATGTTTTAAAAAGAATACTATTCATTATCAATGTATTTGCTTAATATTAACTTGGGTAAACAATGTATTCCAATCCAGTTCATAATTATTTATTTCAATTGACACAGAACAAGAGCATGTCATCTCTTTAAGTGACATTAGTACCAATTATACCAAAAAAATCTGATTAGCTAAAATACGCAACACCAAGAGCCATTCTCCAATAGTTAAAATGGTCAAAAGACAGGAGAAGCTGATATGTGCAATGATGTTTTTCCAATAAGTATTCCAACAAGTATTTAAGTAGTACCCATAATGTACTAGCCTTTCAGAATACCAAGACAAAACACAAAACCCCATAATTCTTGCCTTTAAGAAACATGTAATAAAAGTAAATATGGAGCATTTGAGCTGAAATTGGCAAGAGGCAAGAGGCAGAGAATCTAAGAGGAACAGAGGGAGGCAGCTAGGGGGTACAATGGACAGATGGGTTGGGGAAGGCAGACAGGCTTGCGGATACTATGTGATGAATGAGGAGGAACAAACTAGCTAAGCTTGGTTGGATTGCACACATAAAAAAGAGGACTGGATTGAGTAATAAGGGATACAAGAAAAATTTTCTATTTGAATCTAGAGAGAACAAAGGTAAAAACAAAGTTATCCATGGAAGTGCTTCCATTCCACTCCTACCCCTACCCTACTCTCCCAACTAATTGTATTCACCACAGTCAGTGAATTCATTCAAGAAATTTAATAAGAAATTTTTGTTTTGTTTTGGTTTTTGTTTTGTTTTTTTTACCAGATTCACAGTGGAATGCAGCTGAGAAATGGTCTCTTGGCCTTTGTGTTTGGCTTCTTTAACTCTGCTTAAGGCCTGCTGGTAGGCACGTGAGCGGAGTTTGGTGGACAAAGATCCCAAACGAACATAATAACTTGGTTTCTGAACCACATCAAACCCTTCAACTTTCTTTGCTTCTTTTTCTGAAATTTGAGATGGGGGAGAGGGAATTAGTTTCACTGTCAGCTTATAGGAACTGTGTATATTTAAGATCACAGGACTGAGATGTCATTGAATACCCTCATTTTAGATCCAGGAGTTAAATGACCATTACACTGACAAAACACAGGCCTATGCCAACAAAAATGATAGCTAGTATTTATACAGCATCTATTATGTACCTGGCACTATGTGCTAAGCAATTTACAAATATTATCTCATTTGCTCTTCACAACAACCCATTTAAGATAGATGTTATTATCATCCTCATTTGTAATTAGGGAAACTGAAACAAAACAGAGTAACATGCCCAAGGTCACACACTGTGCCCAAGAATAGTAAGAGATCTGCTCAAGCTAGAGAGTATCCGATGTCAAATTTTAAGTCCAGTCAGTTCGGTCTTCCTGATTCCAGGCCCAGTGCTCTGTCTAGTTGCCTCACTACACTAATAGTTTAGATCACTTTTTAATTCATAGGAATCACAGTCCACTCTGGTTCTACTCCTACTCCCCCCTCACAAAAATCTAACTCAATTCATAAAATCTGGAGTTTTAAGATTGCCCAGAACTTTAAAAGAAACTTCTCTAAAGTGGTTTCATCAGAAGCTGACCTTACCTAGTTCCTCCTCGGTGAGTGGAAGATACTGATCCACAAGGAACTCTGACTTGCTAAGCGCATTTTCAACGCCACTGCTCACCATCTGTACCATGCGACTTCCCAAGACAGTGTTGATGCTTCCATTCACCACAGACTTGGTCATTTCCACACTGTCATTAACTGCTCCTTTTGTCCTGCCCACAACCCCACTAATAGTGTTAGTCACAGAATCCTTGGCACTGGTCACAGTCGTTGTCACAGCATCCTTTGCACCAAATACCGCACCCCTGGCATTGGCAACGATCTACAAGAAGAGAGAGTCATTTGACTTCAAGTTCAAGATACTTCTCCCAAGTATGAGAAGGAACATTAAACTAGGGCTAGCCCACTGGAGGTCATGATGGGAGAGGCATGGTAGGAGACTGACCACAAGCAGCCAAATTTTAGAGTTAGATTTAATTTGTTACTTTCCCTGTGGTTGACAGACCTATATTCAGGACTATAAAAGAATCTGCTAGCCAAGTTTCTTAACCTGAGACCCTTGATCTTTAAAAAAATATATATTATTTTGATATGTTTTACATGACTTCATTTGTATAACAGATATTCTATTTCTTATTTTATTTTATTTTTTTTTGCTGAGGCAATTGGGGTTAAGCCCAGGGTCACATAGTGTGTTAAGTATCTGAGCCGGATTTGAATTCAGGTCCTCCTGACTTCAGGGCCGGTGCTCTATCCACTGAGCCATATAGCTGCCCCTATTTCTCACTTTCTTAATAGGTAGAAAAAGGACAGAAGGAAAAATATTTGGAAATGAAAATTTTAAATTTAAGAAAAAATTTTTTTAAAAAAAGTTGATATCTATAGAATTAGGAAGAGCTGAAGTCAAATTTGGCCTCAGATTCTTGACACTTACTGTGTGATCCTGAGCAAGTCCCTTAACTCTGATTGTTTTCCCCTCCACCCTTCCCCAAAACAAATGTTTATTTAGTCATTCAAAGGCCAAGAGCAGATGGGCTTCTACCAAAAAAGAAAATAATAATGATAAAAAAAATTAAAACAAATAAATAAATATTCGAAGGTACTTTCAAATTTAGTAATTGCCTTAAAAACTATATAAGACCAGTGGATAGAGCACTGGCCCTGAAGTCAGGAGGACCTGAGTTCAAATCTGGTCTCAGCTATGTGGCCCTGGGCTAGTCACTTAACTCCAACTGCCTCAGCAAAAAAAAAAAAAAGATTATATAAGAAAGCTGATTTTTCTAGCTGGGAGGGGAATAATTTAACTAGTTTAGATATCTTTGACTTCAAGGTCAATTACAATAATTAGGCTGAGAAAAATGGATTGGCTGTGCTAAACCAGGCAGAGACCCTTTCTCTAAACAAACTTATGAGAAGTTGGATTGAGGTTAACATTTAAAGAACTCCAAATGAATCCTTCTTAGATTAGAACTACTGAAAACATCTAATCTAATCACAATCTAAAAGAAAAATTTCAAGTTTAGTCTCAAAATAAAAGTCCTAATTCATGTTAGGTAAAAATGAGTTAGATGTTAGGTTGGTTAAACCCTCTGAAAATTAAGAGTGGGAAAATTACTAGAAACTAGCTTGTTACTGCATTACTCAAAAATAAAGGTGTAAGATCAAGTTCACATGGAAAAATGATCTGATCTAGAAACTATATCAAACCTCTAGGGCTTTCTTTATTCAAGAATTGATAAGATTCAGCAATAAATGTACAAAATTAGGGAAAAGGAAGAATTGAGACAATATATTTCATATGTACCCAATATGTTTCATAAAGAGATATAAGCAAAGAAATCTGAGCAGACAGGAAAACGGTGTTACCATCAACACAAAGAGAAGTCAGGAAGAATAATTCCAGTTTGAGCATATAATCAAAACAATGAACTGAGGCTAGACAGTCACAATTTGGAGTCCTCTGTAGAGGTGATAACTAAAGTTATGTATTAGATGAGATTTGCGGCAAAAGTAGGAAAAAGAAAAAGTCAAGAGACAATGTTGGAAACCCCTATTTGTGAATTTAGAAGTGAAACACCAGCAAAGTACACAGAAGGAATGTGATGGGAAAAGAAAGGATGAAAGAGCGGTCCTAAATATCTTACCGTCAAGGTCAAGGAAGATGAAAGGGGAAAAAAACCACATTTATTTAATGCAAGTAAGTAATTTTGTAAAAAGCTGGATTAATACAGTGATGTACTTTCAGAAACTAGATTTCAAAGGGCTGAAGAATATATAGTGAGAAGAAAACAGAGGCAATGAGCACATCAGCTGCCCCTTACAGTGTGCTTTTTATATTTTCTATCATCCTTGTTAGTGAGTTTACTTTTCACAGGCCTGTATTAGTCCTTTCTAATAGTCAAAGAGCCAAGCCCAATTGATACAAAATTACAGATGAGCTTTTATAAAGATTTGAGCAATCTGTGCACAGAAGACACAATAAGTGTCCCCTGCACAAATTTTTTTTTAATTTTTCTGCCTGTTTTGAGGTTTCTTATTAACTGCTAAGTTCTGGTTTCTAAATTATATAAAGAATGTCAGAGAAGTGATCTTCATGTGAGGATATCATTCATTGTGCTTCATCTGGCAGGGAAATCAGGAAGAAAACCCTTCTGTTCTGACATCCCATGAAAACTGAGAAATAGGCATAACCTGGCTTGATAGGTTTGGGCTTTATTTTTCTTGTTTTTTGATTTGTTTGTTTGTTTGTTTTTGGCCCCTGAAAACCTCTCATTTTACTACTAAGAAATACTACGGATATTTGTGTACCTTAAAGAAATGCAAAGAGAAGTCACCTGGTTATAGGATTTCTTTAAAGGAGGGAGGGGGGAGGGAATCTTTCATAACCATTTTAAAGATTGTTAGAGGAATAATTAACAGTCTAAAAACAGAAAATTCATCTAGGCCTCAAGACTTTCGTATCTATCTCAGGAGACACTCGAAATACATGGGTCAACGGATGCTCAAAGTTATTAGGACAATACACTTTCAGACTTCAACAATGACTTGTGTGCTTATAAAGGGAGGGCTTTTATTTTTGGTTTATGAGGGGGGAGATAAGGATATAAACATCAAAGACAAGAGAGTACAAAAAGAGGTTCACAAGGGAAGCAGTATTGGAAATATCCAAATAAATTTATGGGGTCATAGGCAACCCTTTTCTGTTCTTTGTATAAGAAATTGCAAACATTTATAAAGTTCACAATTTTTTAAAATTAAGATACAGATTGTTAAAGAAGCCATATAAAAGACCATAAAATTAAGAATGAGAAGGAACATTGGAGCTCATCTTAGTACTGCCATTTCTTTGTTGTAAGAGAAAACAGAACTAGACAGTAATTTCCTAAGAACTTTGAGCAATTCAGTAGAAAAGCCCATATTCTAATCTAACTCCAAATCAAGTCTTCTACATGGCAATAATACACAAATAATATTTGTGGTCATATTAAAAAAAAAACAAAAAACACAGTAAGCCCCTGGAAACACTAGTTTCATAGTGTGTCATACTTTCATCAGGGAATAGTCAGTCAAAGTGGATATAGCTTTCCTATATTTAGCACTTACTATTTACTGTTCTTTTGGGACAAACAATGAAAATATTTAAAGCAAGTTTGTCACTGTTTCAGATAAAAGTTCTTGGACATTAGGTTTCACGTGTTGGTTTGTTTCTTTTTAAACAAGGGAACAATTATCTTCTGTTCTTGATTGCAACATTGCTTACTTCTCCGTTTGACAGTTCTTATGTTTAATATTTTCCTCTTAAATCTATTAATATTTTCTAAAAGTACCTTCCATATTGTTGAACAAAAAACAAAGTTTAAAGTTGCCACTAATTTAATTGTAACTAACATATTTGAAATTACATAAGCAGTTACATATCAAATTTTTTTTAAAAAAGGACCCTTAGCCCAGAGTTTAATGTTCCCTCACTTCTGCTATTGCCAACCATCAGTCTCTAAGACAGGAATCATGGTCATCGATTATCTCGTTGAATGGACCTCAATAAGGATCCCAAAGCAACCAAGATCCTGAAACTAAACTACCACTTTCATTACAATGCTTGACCAAGAATATCAATTTTGTTAACGAGGCAATGGTACCTGGGGCTTGCCCAGCCATGGAACTGTTAGAGATCTCTAAGAATATACAAGTTATGAGATTTATCCCCATGTCAAGATGTAGAAAGAGGAACTAAGCATTGTCCAAGTTGCTGGATGAAGAACTAATTTCTCTTCTCTCCACCCCAATCACCCTATAATGGCTTGACCAACAGAATATAGAAAGCACACCCACCTGCACTGGTAGAGCTTACCTTATCAGTTGGCTGATTCAAAATGGGCAGTCTTGCTTCAATTCTATCCAATCCTAGACAAGCATAGTTGTTGGCAACTGCAACTAGATGGAGGAGTTAGTAAAGAGAAAGTGTTGAGATGCAAGCTCAGATGCAAAGGGGAAATCAGTTAAGTGTTCATTGAACTTTCATCCAAAACCTGCTAAAATCAAGTTTTTATAAGTTTCTCTCTCCCCTCCCCCCTTCCTCCAGACCTTACCATCACAAACACAAGTTTACAGGAAATTATGGTAGCTTAGCTACCATGAAACAGGGGGAAACTAAATAGATAGACTATGCTAAAGTTAATGTTAGGTTTCATTAAATATCCTGCCTTATAGAGATCAACAATATTACCAATTATTATCCTAAAGTTGTCAGTGTTCACTCTAAATATCTTGTTTAAGGAATTTCAGGAATCAAGGAATCAATTACTTACTTAGGTTTTCTCAAAATCCAGTTTTCCTAAGTCTGTTTATACTGTTCTTACACCAGCCTAACATAAATTATTAAGTTAAAAAGTAAAAATAAATAAAAGTAAACAGCCATTTATTAAGTGCTATGTGGTAGGCCCAGTGCTAAGTTCCTGAATATAAAATCAGAAAACAAAACAAACAAAAAAAGCTGTCCCCAGCCCTCAAAGAGCTTCTATTGTAATGAAGAAAATGTGATAAATACATATGTATGTACGCACACACACACATACACTGCAGATGTTTTACAATTTACAATCACAATATTGTAATAACTTATGCATATGCATATATACGTGCAGTATATTTGCCACTTACTATTTATTGTTCTTTTGAGACAAATGAAATGAAAATATTTAAAGCAAGTTTGTCACTGTTTCAGATAGTTTCTTGGAGATTAGGTTTCACATGTGTGTCTGTGTGTGTGTAAATATATGTGTGTATTATAAAATATATAATGCTGAAAATACAGGGTAGATGGAAATACTGTAGAGGGGATGTGTGTGTGTGTAAATATATGTGTGTGTTATAAAATATATAATGTTGAAAATACAGGGTAGATGGAAGATACCATAGAGGGGATGTGTGTGTGTGTAAATATATGTGTTTATAAAATATACAATGCTGAAAATATAGGGTAGATGGAAGATACTGTAGAGAAGATGTGTGTGTATGTGTGTATTATAAAATATACAATGCTGAAAATACAGGGTAGATGGAAGATACTGTACAGGGGATGGCTTTAGCAACTGGGGGGTGAGGGGCATAGAACAAGAAAGGATTCCAGGAACAGGTGTGCCTGAACTGAATCTCAAAGGAAGCCAAAGAATTCTAAAAATGATGAGGCTGGGAGGGGAAATATTCTAAACATGGGGGACAACCCGTACCAAGGCCAGGTGGCAGGATGCTCCTCACAGTTTTGAAGAGCAGCAAACAAGTCAGTATGAGTAAACTGTGAGTTTGTGGCAGAAAGCAAAATAAGCAGCTTTAAATAAGAAATTCCCAACAAGAAAATTAGTAAAAAACAAGAAACAAAACCTTCATGTGTACATGTACTTATACCTTCACCCTCTCTCTCCTCCCTAAGAACCTCACATTTCCCTAACACTTGAAAGTTTCCAAAGCATTTTCTTCCCAATTCTCCAATAGAAATAGGTATTATAAGTATTAACCTAAAATATATGTAAAACAGTGAGACGTCATCTAGCTAGTACATCAGTCAAGTCTGAATCTAAGTCTCCTGAATAAGTCCAAAGCTCTTTCCAGAATATATCGCTTCAAGTTAATGAATTTTATGTGAGGGCTGAGGATAAGAAAAATAATCTAACTCAAGAATTATTATTGCTCAAGTTGACTTGTTTAGTACAATTCTTGCCCCCTTCCTTCAGGGCACTGGAACCCATACAGTCTTAAGCACACAAGAACTTACTTTGAGGTTCCAGTTTCTGGATGATGGGCAAAGCACTGGTCACTGCCACGGCAGTGATGGTCTTCATTCCCTTCTCTGCTATTTCACACACTGATTTGAGGTATGGGTGATGATCTTTTGTGCTGATGTAAGCAGATGACACCAAATCATAAGTTGAACTCACCAAGGGAAGGTTGGCCACTCTAGTTACCACATTCTATGAAACCAAAATGGAGGATTAAAAAATGGTTAAGTCTTCCTAGGGGGAAAAAAAGTGTTCAGAGGGAAGAAGAGGAAACATCTATTATTTAATATAAGGACAAATAACTAAAAGATTTTAGGAACTCTGATCATCATTATGACCAACCACAATTCTCAACTTCCTCACAGAGAGCGGGTAGAAAATGCAGATTAGATTTTTTTTTTAATCGAGTCATAGCCAATTTGAGAATTTATTTTGCTTAACTATACATATTTGTAATGGACTTTTGTTTTTCTTGCTTTCTCTCCTGAGGGTAGAAGGAAGAGGAGTTGGGAAAATTTTATACTAGAATTTAATTTTTTAGAAATACCTGTTGTTGATCAACTGCAACAGAAGCCATTTTAGTGTCTTATCTGCGGAACCTGCAAACAAAAAGAATTTGTTTTAAAACACTAGATCTCTGCTCAAGATCAAGTTCAGAGGCAACCTTCAATCTTTAAACATTTTACCTATATAATTTGGTTTAACCCAGTTTTCCCAACAGTCCCAATGAAGACTGAATTTTGATTGCAAAGGGCAAGATGAAGAACAAAATGCAAAATGACTGGAAGAGGCAACATAATCATGACAACATAGAGTCACTAAAGCCTGAGAAAGATAAGTGTTACTGTCAGTCCTGCACTTTAGAAAAAGCACTTTGGTAGTTATTTGGAGAACAGATTGGACTGGGAAGAAAATTTAGGTAGAAAATTCTGACAAAAGAGGCCATGCAAGTAGTGTTAAAGATACAAATTAAAGTAGGGCCTATGTGAGTTGAGATAGGAATGGGGTTGATTTAGCAATCAACAAGATTTGACAATTGATTAAATATGGAAGAGCAAGGTTATCACTGAATTCTAGAATCCACAGTAAAGCTCTCTCTCAATATCTCAATATAAGGAGATATGTGTGTGTGTATATATATATATATATATATATATGTATATGTATGTGTACACACACACATATCCCTAAAATTCAAGCTTACCAGTACAGTGTGAAATTTTGGTAGGGAGGAGTGTTAACTCAGAAGAGACTGACATTCTCATTAGGCTAATGGCAAATGTATATCAAATTCTTAGAATATTTTAACAGGGCTAGAATGTTTCCCCATATTAAGATCAAGTTTGTAAAAAAAAAAAAAAAAAGTTTCATTTGTCTAGATAATTTCAGAGATCATTGATCTAACATACTGACAACATTGGGGAAAATAGCTTAAGTGGGATGAGCATACTGGGTTATCACATTCAAAAGGGGGAAATGAAGGCATTTATAAAATAAGAAATTTTTTTTAAAATATCTTGTTTTTGAAGTCTTGATGTATTCACTGGGAAGGTCTGGGAACCACCTAAGTTGTTAGATACTCTTGCTACTTACTAGAAAGTCAAAATAGCTATATATTTATAGTCCTATCTTCGTCAAATTGAAACTTTCATTAGATAGCATTTAACCATAAGGAATTAAATCCCCCCCAAAAAAGTCATAAAATTAGTCGTTAAAAAAAATTAACAGATAAAACAATTTCTTCTGTTTATTCCTACTGAGTTATTTTCTGGATATAAAGTTTTTCTGCTTTTTTTTTTCTTACTACTTGTATTCTAAGTCTACCATTCTCAGTTTACATCATTTTCCCCATATTTACTCATATTAAGAACTGATAAAATATTCCATTCCACTGATGTATCCTGCTCTTCTCAATATCTGGGCATATAATATTTATAAGAGTCAAAACTGAACTAAGCAAGTGTTCCTTCCTGGAAAGAATAGATGCCTATAATGATTTGTTATGTGGCCCAGCTATCCAAAGCATCCCCTTTTCTTTTCTCCCTTGAGTTTAACGATAGGTTCAATTTGTAGACTACAATATCCTCTTTAAAATTTAACTAACCTGACTTTCTAGAAAGGAGAGAAAGAGAGAGAGAGAGAGATGGGGGAGGGGGGGAGGAAGAGAGAGAGAGAGAGAGGAGAGGAAGAAAGAAACAAAGAGAGAGAGACAAAGAGGGAGAGAGAGAGGGAGAGGGAAAGAGCACTCTGCATATGTCTGTCTCTTTCTAATAATTGAGGTGGTGTCCAAATCTCCACTAAACTAAGGCAACATAACACAACAGCGGGAGAACATGGTAAAGCTTTTGTTCCCACCTTCTCTTAGAAGGTGGAATATCAGCTACAAGGCTTGGGAGGCTCCCTAACCCTCAGGGAAGAATGAAAAAGATGACTCATTTTACTAATGCAGTTAGCAAAACCAAAGGTCAGAAGACAAAAAGCAGACATTCAAACTTCAAGGACAGATCAGAGCCACCCTAATTTTCTAACTATGATCCCGGAAACCCATTTTAAGACAGCTCCGAGGAAGAAAAACCAGTTTGGCTCGAGCCACCGCCCTCTTCGCCCTCTCCCTCGGCCTTTCCCTTCTCTCCCCTCTTACGACCCTAGACTTGGAGGATGGAGAGGTCTCCTTTTCCAAAACTTGGCATTTTCTCCTCCATTACAGGAATACTGTGCCCTCCCAAAGTATCTTGTATTAGCTGCTCTGTATTCATATTGATAACACTGGTCCTATGCATGTGTTGATCATATTTACACACTATATGTGTATACAACACGGGGAAAAAAGAATGGATGCATATATATGCATACAGGATCAATGAAGAATACTTCTCGTGTGTATTTCAGCCTTACACATGTGTTTATATGTACCCTCCCCACATGAGAATATAAATTCATAACCAGCAGGGCTAGCTAGCTTCCTTCTTGATACTTCCCATCACCGAGTATAATTTTTAGTCCCATAGTAGGAATTGAATAATTGTGGACTGATAGCCACTTAAGCCAGATTTGCAGAATTGGAAAAGCCCATCCAAACAATCACTCCAAATTCCAACACCACGCAAGCTCAGACACACATTGCCAGCTCTAGCACCACCAAAAGCGATACAGGGCAGCCTTTCGAAAGCACCCGGAACCTAACCTACTCCTGTTTCCGAGAAATACGATCCCTCCCGCCCCCTACCCCTGCTTTCCAATCTACCGCTGCCACGGCCAGGTTCCGGGCAGCCCCGCGTGACTCCAAACGCAGCAAGTGGAACTCTAGCTCCGAAAGGCGCCGCGGAGCCGGCCAGGCTAACTGTCCCTAAACCTGGCGCTCGCCGCCGGACCTGGAGCTTCTCCCCAGCACTCACCTACAGTTAGGAAGGGGCGTCTGGCTGGCTGCACCCTGCAAAGCGAGAGTCACCGGGGGTGGAATGTCACAGACCACTAACGCGGTGACGCGCTCCTAAACGTAGACTAAGTGACTCCTCAGACCAGCTAAATATATGTACAGAAATCCCACCCACTGGGGCGCCTCCCCCGCCCCTCCCCCACTGCATTCGCGAGACTTCCCGGGGGCAGCTTTCCCAGCAGGAGATACCCAAGGCCAGACGATTACGTCACTTGACAAAATCTCGGACACTCCTCCCTCGTCTTCTTGATTCCTTCCTGTGCCCCGGTTTGTGTCGGTAGCTGTAGTCCACCAGGGGAAGTCCTTGTTGTATTAAGTGCTTGTAGCTAAAGCAACATTTAATACTAAGGAAGTGAAAGAAGCGACGAGTGAAGGCCGGGGGCGGCAATCTAGAATGAGGCAGGTTACACAAATCACACCAAACCTCTCGGGCTCTGAAAAATAAGAGGGTTGTACTAGATGATCTCAAAGGTCGTTCTGCGGCGACCAGTGATCGTATTTGAACCAGTGATTCAGATGATGTTCTTCAAAAGGCAGATAATTAGGGGCAATTATCATTAGTGTGTTGGTAAAGATAATACCTTGATTAAATCAGACTTATAGGGATTTTTAAAAAATGAAAACATTTTCCTTTCTCCTTGTTGATAGAAGAATTGATCTTGGAATTCTAAAATTTAAAAGTTTTCAAAGGCTTTATTGATACAGAATCAATGATAAGCATGTAAGTTATAAAGAATCCCACACCCCCAATAACTAATTTTTTTTTAAAGTAAAAATGTATGGATCTGAAAAAGATAAAAAGCCATCTGGTTTATCCCTTTCTTCTGGCTGGTAAATGTTTGTTAAATTGAATTAGGCAGGATCTATACCTAATTTATCTCCAGAATGATATACTTGATCAAATTTATAAAATTCAATTTAAGTTACATCTGGAAAAAAAATTATGAAAACTTTAAAATTTAGTCAAGACCTTGCAGTATACTCTGGATGAAATATGCTCAAGGATGAAAAAATACATTCTTGTCATCAAGAAATTTAATGTATAATAGAGATGTGACTTGCAGAAATAAGTATGAAATAATGGGATATGATGATGGGGAAAGATACAGAGAACCTCAAGAAAATCTGAGAAGGAAAAATTTACTTTCAGCAGAGAGAAAGTGAAGATGAATTAATGTTAAAGGAAAAGGTTGGCACTTAAGCTGACTGATCCTTGCCAAAAAAAGGATTCCAGTAGGCAAAGATGAGGTGGAAGTTTGTTCTGGTACAGATGAAGACTTATGAATATAAAGATAGGAGAATGCAAAGTGCAAGAAAAACAGTTTGACTGGAATACAAAGTGCTTGAATAGGTGTATTTTTTTAAAATACAAATTTCTATTAACTTTTTGATAATATTTAACTTCTCAGGAAACTTGTAATTCTAAAGACAACCAGGTTTTAATGAGCATTAAATGATGAAAAGGGTGTGAGGAATATATTGGAAATGGAGAATTTTTGTTTGCTTTTGTTTTTTAACAACAAGAAGGAAGAAATATCAAAGGAAGATAGAACATTGTGAAAATTGAGGCAGAACTCATTAGTTTAGGGAAAAGGATACAAGTATGATTGAGAATGCTAGGATTATTAATGAATAATGAGGTTAGAAGGGAATAGACTTATTCCTTACGTCTATTCCCTTCTAACCTCATTTGGAATATTTTTTTTTTTTTGCTTTATAGCAGTTGTTCTTGCCCTTTCAACTACAAAATACTTCTCTTATTTTCTGCAAAATTTCTGATTCATTTCCCCTTTCTGTATGAGTCATGTTTTCTGAAAGCATTATACAACACACTGAAAATATGACATATAGTTGCTAGATTTCAGGATGAAACCCCTAATCTATTATATAGATACTTTGTCTAGTTATCCACTCCTTTGTAAGTATGGATAACTCCCTGACCTTATGTAGAATCAAGGCCTCCCCATGCTATGAGTTACTGTACCCTCCAAAATAAGCATTGGTGGCCAAGCTTCTGTGTTGAACATGAAGCTAGACTGGTCCTTGGAGCAAAAGGATATCTATTGTAGGCCAGGAAGAACATGAAGAGTTCTTTGATTTCACCATGACATTTCAAAAGAGGTCTTAAGGAGGTAGTCCTTATAAACAAAATGTTTAAATACACAACCTGCTTTACTTTTTATGTGGTATGAGAAAGCTGACTTTAGTTTGAAAGTACAATGGAGAAATTCTACAAACTTGTACCATCTGATCCTGAAGTATAGAGGTAGAAGAGACTTTAGAGTGTTTCCAGGACAATTGTACTCAATTTGTACTGTACATTTAACAAATGAGTAAACTGAGGTCCCAAAGAAGGAAAGGGAATTATTGTCTTCAGACACATAAAAACTAAAGCTTAGGATACAAACCTAGATTCTCTCATGCTGTGTGTGTGTGTGTGTGTGTGTGTGTGTGTGTGTGTGTGTGTGTGACCTCTGAAGTTTCTTTCCATTCTAACAGATGCAGATATAGGAATCCCTACTGCATGGGATGCACTGTACAGAACGCAGTAGATAGTACAAAGTATGATGTTTGCTTGCATTTTGTTTTCCTTCTCAGGTTTTTTGTTTTTTTTTTTCTTATAGATCCAATTTTTCTTGTACAGCAAGATAACTGTGTAAATATGTATACATATATTCAATTTGTCATATATCCTAAGATAATTAACATTATTAGACTACCTGCCATCTAGGGGAAGGGGTGGGGAGAAGGAGAGAAAAATTTGGAACAGAAGGCTTTACAAGACCTCAATGTTGAAAAATTACCAATGCATATGTTTTACAAACAAAAAGCTTTAATAAAAAAAATTTTTAAAAAGAAAAAATTTAAAAAAAAAGAAAAATCAGATCAAAAAGGAAAAAAGAGAAAATGCAACAAGCAAACAACAACATAGGTGAAAATACTATGTTGTGATCCACATTCAGTCCCCATAGTCCTCTCACTGGACTCTCTCCACCACAAGTCTATTGGAATTGGTCTGAATCAGCTTATTGTATAACATAATTATTTGTGCACTTTTGAGAGTAAGTGATTGAGGGCTAGAATTGTACTGTTTTTGATTTCCATAACCTCAGTATGATTCACTATGCTTTACTCAGATAATCACCTAACAAATCTTTGCTGAGTTTAATCTGACATTGGTGATGGTGGTTTGTAGGCATTTGGCATCTACTTCCACACTCTTACCTCCTTCTGAGCTTGGGTAGAACCACTCTTTTGAAATACTTCCCTTTAGGCATTCCAATTGGCAGGGCTTTCCCTTAATCAAGGACCCGAAGCATCCCTTGGGGGATGGGAATTTTTCCAAGAATTGTTCTGGAAAGAACAATGAGAAGAACAATTGCCCACTGTCACTAGCTTCAAGGGAAAGAGTTGCAGCTTTCTTTCCAAGTCTCCTCCCCAAAAGAACATAGTTGGCTCAGGGTGTATCAACAATTTCTATTTGGTCTGAATTCATTTAATTTTTTTCTCTGCTTTGAGGGACTATAATAATATGTATCAATAAAAATCTCTTTAGTTCATCTAGAGCCCCAGCTGGTAAGAAATCCCAATGACTAAAAAGAGAATTTCCCTCCTCTCTGTGTTCCTCTGTGACTGAAGTCTCCTTACTCTGATGCTTTTTTTTAAAAATCCTCCCAAGGACACACATTTAAAGTAGTTTCTTTCTGAGAACAAATGGCCAATACAGAAAGCAAGCAGAAAGAAAGAAAGAGAAAAGGAAAGAAAGAAAGAAAGAAAGAAAGAAAGAAAGAAAGAAAGAAAGAAAGAAAG